>JAYESA010000005.1:13213568-13472897 GCA_036927795.1 Iris macrosiphon | reverse complement strand
GCACAAAGCACTATAAAATTTTCGTAGAGAAGGACAAAGAAGGGTAGTCCCCAGGTTCAACAGCCTGAGGGTTGTCCTACTTTCTCACCAAAGACAACTCATCATTATTCAAAAGTATAACCACATCGCTGTTAACATAACATCATGATCACATAAGAGAAAGAAGTATGTAAAATATTTCAATTAGCAAAAAGAGAACTAACCTTTACTGCTTGGGAAAACTGAATGGTCAGAGATAAGAAGCACAGAATCACAAAGAGTGTCAACCCCAGCTGCTTCAACCCGCCAAGCGGGGCGTTGATTATGAATATTCTTCTCAACCAACACTAGGAATTGCTTAGAAACAGCAATGCAAAATCTGCTAGGACGGCGGTGAACGATTAGGATGCAGTAACACTTGGACCATAAGTTGAAAGAAAAATAATGTATATAGTCACATGAACATTTTCCTTGCTCACTGTTATCTAAGATCTCGGTATGTAACGTTATAGGTAAAGGGTAAGTAACGTTATAGGTAAAGGGTATGTACAGAAAAATCCCTGAGATAACATCAGAAAACGCAAACACCTGAAAGGTCTAAAGTTGGGTTCCTATAAGAATGAAAATGCCCTAACTCATAAGTCTTCATTGTATTCAAGGACAGGGTCTTAAAACTGAAAAATCAAACAGAAACATTTATCAACTTTAAAATCAGAATTTCATGCAAAAAAGACCTAAGGGTATGTCAAAGACTAGAATCCTTGATGGTCATGTACAGAGTTTTAATGCTTGAATTAGACATGAATCATCACTTTAATCAAAAGATTGTCCAGATATACATTACCCCACCATCTATGTGCATGGGGTCTAACAATGAACTCATAACACGCTTCACAAAAACTTGTTCAGCAACTTCTTTTGATGTTGATTCTACAAGTTCTTCAACATCTTCCCATAATATCTTTTCGTGTCTAGATAGGGCAACACAACCAATTGCAGATTGGCCTTCGTCTTTGAGAACCTTTTGAATTCGTAATACTTTGCCAACCTGCTCCATAAATAATCAAAGGTCGCCATTAATATAACATTATCAGAAATGTCTATCAAGTAAGAGAGAGGAAGAAATTACCGAAAGCCATGCTAACAGACTTTCAAAGAAATGTGCATATTAGAGAGAGAGGCTATAAGCAGGAAGATATTATTCAAAGCATTATAAATTATAATACTGAAACAAGCAGAAAGATATCAAATCAAAAAGGTCAATTTTCAAATCTGAAAGCCTGAAGAAACAAACAATTCTCTCGCTAAACTATGGTTCCATCACATTTTCAGAATGTCAAGCCTAGTGCATGACCATAGAAATATCAATGGATATAATTGTCTTAAGGAAAAATACTAATAAAATTCGAACAGGAGGACTGATCATAAAGAGAACTTAATATATAACAAAGCAAAGAGATTTACACATAATAGGCAATGAAGATAAATCACTGAGAACTACAAAACTAACCAGAGAGCGAGAAGAACCATGATAGCTCAAGACAATATTTGCAGCTCCTTCTCCTTTGTAAATCCAATCCTTCGCATCTTCTTCTTTTAAAATCACTTCCATCTGCTTCATTTAAAAGCTCAAGTTAATTTGTTTGAAATTGCTTTCCTTTATCAAGAGAGTCATCCAACAACAAGAGAAATTTTTGGAGTATGCCATTTTAAGTAAATAAAACCACAGTGAAGCTACATTTCACGTACACATACGACAATACAGATGAAGATAAGTTTTCTCCAAAAAGGGTTAATCGTCAATTAATAGCCTGACTAATCGATCACTTAATCTAATTTAATCAGGCGGCTGCACAAATGTGATCAACTAGCCATAAAACAAAAGCATTATTACAACTCCTCAATATAACATTCAGAGACATGGCGATGCTGACACCATACTGCTTTTGGCATGTCTCACTGTATTAAACACGACAGACTCTCCAAAACACGATAGTACACACCAAAATCAGTGTAATGTCCGTGTTTTTGAGTCCATATCCCACTGTATTCATGCTCGTGCAACATAGCTTTTAGGTTTATTCGGTTGGCGTTGAACTGAAAGATCTCATGAAAATGGCAATTCTAACTTCATGTTTTCAAAATTCAGTGAATTTGATGTCCAAACATGTCAATCTGTTTAGCTGGCTTGAGCAGTGGATACAATCACCTTACATTTGAAGAGGTTATAATGAGTAGAAAAACTTTAATTGGATACAACTACTTGAGAGGTTGAGTTACTGATATACATGCCTGTCTTCGTAATCAATCCAATTTCTTGAATTTTTTATAAAAATGTAAAATAAGATTCCCAAGGGGAATTTTGTATCTGGTTCACATTGACCAAACAGATTTGAGTAATTTAAGCCGCATAAAGCTTCCCCTATGCCACCCCCCTCCACCCAACCATTCCTAAGCTATGTTACACAGAGAAGAATACGGCACGGCAGGATACTGATTTTGGCATGTCTTAGTGAATAAAAATGTAAAATAAGATTCCCAATGGGAATTTTGTATCCGGTTCACATTAACCAAACAGATTTGAGTATTTAAGCCACCTAACGCTTCCCCCTATGCCAACCCCCTCCACCCAACCATTCCTAAGCAATGTTACACAGAGAAGAACGACACGACAGGATACTGATTTTTTGGCGTGTCTTAAGTGTATAAAAATGTAAAATAAGATTCCCAAGGGCAACTTTGTATCCGGTTCACATTAACCAAACAGATTTGAGTATTTAAGCCACCTAACGCATCCCCTATGCCAACCCCCTCCACCCAACCATTCCTAAGCAATGTTACACAGTGAAGAATACGGCACGGCAGGATACTGATTTTGGCGTGTCTTAGTGTATTTTTGGAGTGACGGTACCATGTCCAGTAACGGATACACCTCTAATATTACAGTTTTCGTTCTTCCTAGTAATAAGACTTGAGCCACCTAAACCTGTCTTCTCCAAACCCTGATTACGAGATCAACCAGGAGCCTAAGATGCAGTGGTGAACACAAATTAAGAAATAAAATTGAGTTATTTTGTATTACCACCACCACCACACCCACCCCACAAATCTCCAAACCTGATTAACGAGATCAACCAGGAGCCTAGGATGCAGTGGTGAACACAAATTAAGAAATAAAATTGAGTTATTTGTATTTACCACCACCACCCCACAAATTTCCTAATGCTAACCCTATTGCCACATTAGGGGGGGGGGGGGGGGGGGGGGGGGGGGGGGGGGGGGGGGGTGTAAAATACAAATAACTCAATAAAATCCCACCAAAACCGGGTTTTTTTTTTTTTTTTTCAAAAACTCCAAATCTCTAAACTTTGCACCAAAATTAGTAAGATTTCTTCTCCCAATTTCCATTCCCAAACTCTAAATCGCGTTCTTGACCACTCCAAACTCCAAAACAAATTTTTTTAACTCCGTTCTTCTTCAATCTTCTGACGATCATCATAAGGAAAAACCGAAATTTCGAAGAATTCAAGAAAAATGAACACGAGTTATGAACAATCTAATCAATTCTACAAAAGAATAGCAATTCTATCAGAAAGAAGGGGAAAAAAGCTAAATATATAAGAGAATGTCGCCGGAGAAACTCACGGAGAGGTCGCCGGAGCTCGAGGAGCCGATGGAGGAGTGGAGAAATTTTGGGAAGGGAGTGATTTGATTTTGGGGGTTTTATTGGCTTGGGTTTATTGAAGCTATTTATGTGGGTTTGACCCGACCCGAACCCATTACATTACCGATTGGAAGCTATAGTGAGCTAGGTTTACCGGGTTTAGACTTTCGGGTTTTCTGTTAATCATTTTCGTTGATCCGAACCCGACCTACCTGCCCAATATTTGGTTAGAGCACGGAGTCGTCGAGAATTTTATTTTATTCTCTCTTTAAAGTTGCACAACCGTACTATTATTCTAGAAGAATAATTTTATTCCAAATCCATGTGGTGATGGACACGCAATTTAAATTAATTATAGACTAAATTATAAGCTGACACTCTCAACTTTGTTCAGACTAGATCAGTTGTCCCACTATTTATGTCTTATATTCTATTTACATCATATTACATATGACTCTCAGCCTGTATAAAACAAAAAAAAATGCTCCACATGTAATAGAATATGGACATAATATAGGATAAAAATAGTGGGACAACAGATTTGCTCTCTTAGCATCCTCTACTTTTATAGGTATCAACTTGATACCCTAAAAATTTAAAAGAACGAAACTATCTCTCCCCCACCCCCCTCCCCACCGGCTGCACCAGTCAGTCCTTCACCCCACCCCTCTCCGCCGGCAGCAGCGGCCCGCAGTGGAGAGAGAGGATGGTGGGGGTACGACGCTCAGGGGAGGGGACACGAGGGTGGTGCATGGGGGTGGTACAGCCTGTTGAGATGGGAGGGGGAGAGGGTAGTCTCGTCCTTTTTTAAATTTAGGGTATCAAGTTGATACCTATAAAAATTTAGGATATAAAGCTGAAAAACTTAAATAGTTAAGGGTATCAAGTTATAATTTAGCCTTAATTATAACTAGTATATATATATACGTGTTGTACGTATTTTATACCACTTAACAAGAGAGAAAAATTATCACTTGAAAAAAAAAATCCCCTCTTAAATTTTTATACGTAATTATCTAATTATCTATGCTAAATTTAATGAACAATTTAATTACTAGACATAGATAAGAATATTTTGGAACAAAAGCTTTCTCAATGAATTCTGATTTTTTTTTCTAATAATAGTATAGATAAATAAAATTATTAATTATAGCAAAGCACCACTAAACACGGACGGACACACCAAAGGACAAGTGGGGTCAACTGAACCAACTAAATTTATTTTTTTGCTAAAATCACTTGCTGACGCAAGCCCCACCCCTCCTCCCTCCCCCACCCCCACCCCCTCCCCCCCCCCCCCCACACACACACACCCACTCCCCCCCCCCCCCCCCCAAAAAAAAAAAAATCCTCTAATTGTGATTTGTCTCCTCTAAGCCTCCTTAAGTTCCCTAATATTGAACTCTCCTCCAACTCAACTACTCGAAGACTCTAATCCTCTCTTTGACCGTCTAACCTCCCTCTCTTAAATTTTTGTGTCTATCCATCCACTAATTTTATTAGTAGTCAAATAACATATAATTTTCCTAGTGTATTTTTTGTTATTGGGTAATAACTCTATATTGGCGCCCACCAAATCCTCCACCCCTCGCGCGTTCTCGATCCAACAGTAGAGAGGAAAACGAATATATATATATATATATATATATATATATATATATATATATATATATATATATATATATATATATATATAATGAGGGATCGAGATTTTCGTATTTTTGTATCTCCAAAATATTTTCATGATCACAACAGTTGGATCTAAACTAGTCATTTTGTGCATGGCACTAAAACACATGACAACCGTTCATTTACGAAAGTTTTTCGACTCGAACAACGACGTACGAAATAAAGATCCATTGAATAATTATCGAACATTTTCAGCTAGACTAGTCCTTGGACAACTTGAAAGATGTTCATTATAAGTTGCATGAGTTCAAACTACATACGTTATATATACTAGTCACATTCACGTGCATTACATGTACCAAAAAAAACTTTGATATCAAAGTAGTTTAAATATAATTTGAATATATTTTACTTAGGATTTTTTATAGATATATTTTTAGAAATTTGGATATGTGTTTAATTCGATAATACTATGTAGTTAGTTTAAATATAATTTGAATAATGAATATATTTTAGAATTTGTTATAGATGTTTACATGAGTTTGGATATATGTTCAGTTAGAAGGATTTTAAGGAAGTGCTGGATTTTTTTTATTTGTTTCTTAACTACTACTAGAGGTGACACATATATGATGGTTAGATTTTTTTTCTTCAAATATTTTTAATAATTAATAGAAAAAATACAAATGGCTTAGACGGCTCATTTCTTGAGCCATTTTCAAGCCGCATTATAATAGTAAAGATAAATTTTATGGCATAAGTTTCTTGGGCTCATTGATGCATTTGTACACGCGTATAGAATTGACATCATGTCAAAAACAAGTCTAAATAAAAATGGTCTATTACATTATTGGAATTTATAGCCAACCCTATTCTGAGATGAGAAGCCTATGATAATGGCGATGATAACTTTAAGGTTAGAGAAATTTTTAGTTACCCCCCACTTTATTTATCCATATTCAGTATACATCCCACATTGTTTCCATAATGTACAAGTCTCCCACTTTTGACGAAATTCGTCCATAATTGACATTCAACTCATTTGGCCGAGATTTTTTGACGAAAATATCCCTCTTCTTCCCTGCACTTGATCTCGCGACCCAGAGCTCGGCCCCGCACTCCTACCCTGCCGTCGAGCTCGCCACCCCTCCCCTCTACCCCCCCCACCCCGTCCCCAACCCCGCCCCCTCTCCCCGACACCGTCGTCGCCCCCCCCTCCCCACCGCCGCCCCCACCCTCCCCACCACCACGATTGTTGCTGCTGCTCGCGAGCGCGTGGCGGCAGCAATCGCGGTGGCGGGGAGGGGGTGTAAGCCCCCTCATTTTTTAATAGGGTTAATTTGGTTTTTTTTTAATTTATTTTATTTATTTAATTTAATTTAATGGATTAAATCCTTCTTTTATATATATGACCCTTTGCCATGGCTTGGATATTTTAAGCAATGCACAACCATTTTTCTTCCAACAAAATTTATGTTACTAATCTTGATTGTGCCTAATATATTTGGGATATGGATGTTATATTTGTTTGACCTCCCACATTCTCCAAAAATATTGTCAAACATCTAGAACCACGATTACCGTAAAACTGCCTCCTTTTGACTAGAACTTGACTCAAACCCAACCCAAACCAAACGCATGATACCCCCATATATATATATATATATATATATATATATATAATATATATATATATATATATATATATATATATATATTATTATTATTATTATTATATTTATATTAATTTAGTTCTATTTATAGAGTTTTAATTATAGAAAGGGGCATATGTGGCATCCTAGTTGGCAAACTACCTAACTAACTAACTACCTAACCACCCAAGATCCTAATAAACCAAATTCCAACCATAACAACCCACCCCCTCTTCATAATTGCGTACAAGAGCAGCCCCATTAGTGGCCGACCCCTACAAGTCCTAGGAACATCCCCTCATAGGTTTAAATCTATCCAAAAAGCCCATATATATACCCCCTTATCACAAAACCCTAACCCTAACAACTCTCTCCCCTTTTTGGCCGACCCCTCCCCTCTCCTTTACGTATAAGAGCAGCCCCCCTTGTCCCCTCACAACATCATCTCCTTCACCAAAAACCCTCTCCTCTCTTCCAAAGCTCCACCTTTCATCATCCTTCCACCCAATCTCCACCAAACAACCATAAAGGCTCCACCATTACCATCAAACCCTTCAAGGACCCATAGCCATCATCATCAACCTATCAAGAAGGGAGAAGCAAGGCAAGCACAAGCAAGAAGGTGCGTTCTTGAACAAGAAAAGATACCGTCATCCAAACCTTCAAAGCTTTCGGGTAAGGATTCAAACTTTTCTTCTCAAATCCCCATGGCATGAATCTCTTAGATTTATGTAAGTTTAATGTTCTAGAACCCACCCTTGCCATCTTTTTCCACCATAAAAATCTATGAATTTTTTTATGTTAGATTGATGATAGATTGGATAACAGTAGGGCTAGTTTTAGACTTTGTGACACGGTTCTTGGAGGCCTTGTTGTTAATTCTTAAAACCGAATTTATTGGTGGTTTATTACTGTAAAATAAATATTTTAGAATTATTTTTATGGTATTTTTATTAAAATTATGAACCCTAAAAATAAGGGTCACTGGCCTAGGTTTTGGATGATTTCGTGGCATAGTTTTGTCCATAAATAGGGGTTATTTTGGAAGAAATAAAAGGTGAATATTTTTTGAGATTAAAATAGAATAAAATATGATATAAATTATTTTTTTATGAATATAAACCATATCCATAGACTGGCAATGCTCCGAACAAGTTTCGGACAAAACTAGTCAACTTAAAGTAGCCCTAATATCGAAATATGATTATTTTACCAATTCTATAATTTAATGGTTAAAAATTAATATAAATCAGGTTTAAATAAATATTACATAATTTATTATGATTTATGTTCATGTCCTTCGATAGGAGACTTAACCATGAATCAGGTTTAAATAAATATTACATTATATATATATTCATGTGATGTAACTGTTCAACCTGGGACCGTGAGACGTTGCTTAGCGTCCGAAAAAGATTCGGGTGTCGACACTGTACGCGGAGTCGTGTAACGTCACTTAGAGAGTTGATTACACGATCCTATTTTTATGTGATTTCTTTACCAAGTACGCCAGACCGTAGGACATTTGACACTATTTTATCTGACATAATCTTTCTTGAGTTATTCATGGTGATTCTGTATAGGCTTACATGATTCGTGATATGAGACTTGCATATTATATAGATATCATTATGACTCATTGTACTAGCTAGAGGTCATGATCTTGCGTGTTATGAACATGAGACGTCATGGTCGTGAGACGTGAGGTTACATTGGGTGGGAAGAGACACACATACTACAGGCTGATTATGTTTATATATATACTATGTTACTGGAGGTACTTTAGTCTATGTACCAGAGCTTGGCACATTTACTGGCCCTACGAGATAATATTTGCTGCTATTGGCTCCCCGACACAGAGCCTATAGTGGTCTCAACCTGAGTACTAATGATGCTCTCATTTGTATTTTACTTAGCTGGTCACATAGCTTTCCCTGAGGATCTATTTTTTACTTACTGTATTTTATTTGGCTTGAGTGTTTATTGTACCTTGCTATGTCCCCTGAGGACCTGGATCTGGATTATGTCCCCAGGTGTAGACGAGGAGAGCTATCCAGAGGTTTACGGGACATGTGCTTCTATTGGAGACGTACATGTTGCAGAGGACGAGGTTGTTCGGGAGGACTTCTCTTGAGCACACAGTATTCTCACCATTCATTTATTATGCTTAGTGTTCTTAGATATTTGATCTTGTAGTGACTTCTGGATATTGTACTTGGATTTATTTTTATTTCCATTTTGATGACGGGTTGTTCCCCGTGATATTATTTATATTGCTTTGGTTGGATAGATCATTTTATATTATTGTGACTGGACTTCTCTCTTTATGATTTCGTTACTTATTGTGGATGAGATTAGATATATAAACTGTGACAGGTATTTGTAGACCATTTAATATGTATTACAGCTTAAGTGCACTCTAACGGGTCCATTAAATTGGGTTTGCCCATTGGAGTTGTGTTGTTGGCCATTGCCACGTGGCTAGTCCCTTGGAATTTTGGGACTGGGGCATGACATAGTTTTTGTGGTGGCCCATGCAGGTCTACGAATATATTGCTTTGGTTTCAACTAAGGGACCGAGCAAGCCTGCGATTAGGATGAGAATAAATTTATAGGATCCCATCCACATGTTGACACATTCTTGACCTCTATATCGGACTCGAATAAATTTTTTGACTTTCATCATGCTTGATTCAACTGTTCGACCCTACACTGATCCCGACAAAAGAAGATAAGGCGAAGAAATTCCTTGACGGACTGGGCTTTGAGTTACAAATATTGATTGGTGCAGTTGCACCTACTTATTATACGGACGTCCTTGTAGCAGCTCGACGCATGGAACACGTCAACGGGAGAGAGTCAAGCCAGAAGCGGCCGCATGCACTAGCACCAGACCGAGCACAACAGGGAGGAGCTGCAAAGAGACCTCACATGCACTAACCACCCAGAGCTGTCATGCCCCAGTCCCAAAATACCGAGGGACCAGATACGTGGCAATGGGCAGCAGCATACACTGATGGACAAAACCAATTTAATGGATCCATCAGAGCGTACTTAAGCTGTAAAATAAAGTCTACGACAACATGGCACACTAATCTCATCCACACAAGATAAAATATGATCCACAGATATAAGGAATGTAAATCATCAACCAGTCTCAACAAAGTGCTTCGGGAAACAATCCGATAAAATCTGATACAATGGATTAACAGACCAAAATATAAATGACTGAATAAAGTAAATACTGAGCATGAAATATAGATGCTCAGGAAAAGTCTTCAGCTAACACCTCGTCCTCGGGTGTCGGTACAGCTCTTGTATCTGCTCCTGCTGCTGTCCCGTATACCTCGGGATAGATCTTGTCTGCAAATCCTGGGGACATAATCCGGATCCAGGTCCTCAGGGGACATAGCAAGGTACAAGATAATACAAGCCAAAATAAATGCAGTGCAGATAGTAAATAAAATAAATAGGGTAAGTATGTAACTATCTATGTGAAATGCAAGTGAGAGCATCACTAATACTCAGGCTGAGACCACTACAAGCTCTGTGTCGGGGAGCCGGTAGCAGTAATAACACGTAATGTGTCTAGCTCTGCTGGAGAGTCTACGACCTCACAATACTAGTAGATATATATAAAATAGCCTGTAGACTATGTGTCTCTCCCCACCCAATGTAACCACACGTCTCATGTCCACAACGTCTCATGTACATGTCACGCAAGATCATAGCTAATGCAACAAGTCAAATAGTATCTATGAATATAATGTCTATGTCATAAAACCTGTATCCTATACAGAATCACCATGAATATCTCAGGAAGATTCTGTCTCATGAATAGTGTCAAGTGTCCTGGGTTATAATGTACTTGATAAGGCAAGTACGAGAATTTAAAGGGTCACGAATGTCCATCTCTAGGTGACGTTACACAACTCTGCGTACAGTGTTGGCACCCGACTAATAATCGGACGCTAGGTAAGTCACACGGTCCTAGGTCAATCATGCACAATAATATATAAATAATACAAGGAAATATGTAACAAGAACTGCAAGATTTGGCAAGGTACACTTGCCTGGGATTTGAATACCAACAGCTGTCCCTGTATCAGTGGATCTTGTAGGTACTCCTCCAAAAGTTGTAATAAACATCACCAACAGTCTCAGAAGATATCAAATAGCTAGAAACGCCTGTCCTTAAGTCCAATTTGGACACAGGGGCAAAAATGACAGTTCCGGGTCAAAGCGGGATCCACATGTGGGCCACTTTGCACCGAAAAGCGTGTCAGGGTCAAAGGTCTCCAAATTCGTCCAACTTAGTGTCAACAAGTCAGGAACGATGATACGAACCCAACGGAACTTCCAGAATTGGATTCCGATGAGCCGATCTCAAAATCGCCCGTCAAGTGGAGCCGTGGGGCCCACGATACGCGATTTTGTCAACGTTCTCAGAATCGAACCAAACTTGGGTCACAGGACCAGCGTATTGCTACGAGTCCGATGGCGTAAGTTTCGTTTCGATCCGACATATGTACACAAAGTTACGACGTATTCCAGAATAGGCAAATACGGGGCGTTGTCGGCGGATACGCGTTGATTCCGGTGTGCACGCACATCCAAATCAATTTCTGCGAAATCCCGCACGTCCGTATCAACGGCTCGCACATTTCGGTGAAGACCGCGTGCGACCAAGTCATCCCGTTTGGCGGGGCGCACTCAGTTCCGGGGTGAAACAGGGCGTTGGTTTTCCTATTTTTGGATCGCGGTTTGCGATCACCACAGGTCGCGATGCACTGAGCGGGTTGCACGGGCATCGAGGGGGTTACACAGTCTACGCGTCACAACTGACGGAACCGAAAACGGAATAACGAGGAGAGAGAACGGGTTACCTGAACAGGGCTCCGTGAAATGAGAATTCCTCGTGTCCGGGTCACTGTGCTGTGTCCGGGTTCTGAGTTCTGCCGCGTCCGGGTTCTGAAATGCTGCTGTGTCCGGGTCAGCCGTGTCTGGGGCTAGGGCAGCAGGTCATGGCCGAGCGGGGAGAGGGCGGCCGACCTAGGGTGTTGCTCGGTGGCAGGGAACGCCGAGGGTGGTGGTGATAATGGCTGGAAGAGTGGAGATGGCCGGACGTGGGAGTTGGCCGGAGCCGCTGCGAGGTGGGGAGCTTCTGTTGATGAACTGGCCGGAGGGGATGGCTGCACCGTCGGGCTGCGCGGGGGTGCACCGCCGGGCTCGGGGGCTGTGCTGCACCGTAGGGGCGGGACCGGAGCGGCACAGTCGGAGAGGGACCGGAGCTGCTCAGCCAGAGCGTTGTGCTGGAGACACCGGCAGTAGGCCGGATCTGTCTGCGGGGGTGCACGATGGAGTCGGTTGGACTGCTCGGTGTCGGAGTCTGCACAGGGGGCGGTCGGGGCACTGCACCGCCGGTCGGGGGAACAACTGCGGGGGCAGCTGCACCTCCGGTGGTCGGGAAATGCACAGCCGGTCGGGGGAGAGTCAGGCCGGAGCGGGGTGCTCCGCCGGAGTCGGGTCGGAGGGAAGTCGGTCGTCGGCCGGCGGTGAACAGTGAAGTCGGCTGGGAGATTTAGTTTTCTAGGTTTTGGTTTGGGATTTAATCTTTAGGTTTTGTTTTCTCCTTTAATAAAATGAAAAGTAGTATTTATAACCATGTGAACTAGGGTTTTGTTGACCTAGGGGTGGGCTTGGTTCGGTTTGGTTTGACAGTGGTTTGGTTTGGTTTATTTTCAAATAAACCGGGTTCAGTCAGGGTTTATTTAGGTTTAATTATAAATTAGGTTTTAGGGCTTTACAAATGCTTTCGGAGTCCAATAAATTCACAGAAAATTATCCTATGTCCGGTTTTCCATTTTACACCATAAAATATTATTTTCATAATATTTTAATATTAATTAACATTATTTAAAAATCCTTTAATCACAAAATACCTTAGTTTTAATTCCAGAAAATTACCGAAAAATTGGGAAAAATGTTTTAAAAAATATTCTAAAAAATCAGGGTGATGACAATCTACCCAACTTATAAAAATTTCGTCCTCGAAATTAAAATTAAGCCATGGTAGAAGTCAAGGATGGTCTAAGATTTGCATTGGTTAAAATGCAAGGCTAGGTTTAACGGAGTGGGCGATGTTGCGCGTTGCATATTCCAAAAATCATGGGAAAAATCCACATGAGCGAAAAATGGTTCTTCATGTGTCATGTCAATGATGTGGACACCTAAATGCTCTTTTGCATAAAACGCCCAACCATTGAAACGTTGCACAAAGATGGAAATTGGATGATGGTCACGTCTAGGATAAGGGTGTAGAATTTGTAGGAAGGCAGTGACTAGAAAAGTGCTCCAATTATCGAAGCAATGGCAAGGTGCGCTATGTGATACCATGTTGTAAAACTAAATAAAATACCGTGTTCTATTTCTAAGTGGATTCGAGCTAGCCTCAGTCTCACTATCTAAGCCAAGTAGGCCAAATTCTTGGGTGAGGGGGGTTTCACAATCCAGCCAACTTAAAACAATCTCGTCCTCAAAATTAAAATAAGGCATTATTTGTTAATCCTTCATGTACATAAGGCAAGTCAATCGCAATCTCCTTGCGATAATTAAAATCTTAATCACATCCATTGTAATCACTTCAAGGTTAAGGTGACCAATGTTCCTATCAAAATTCAACCTATGGTTATCTCTTCTCACTTTTTCAAATTATCCATATCCAAATTTAATTTAAATCCATATAACATCTTCAAGATTTAAATACGCATATAAATTTTATCTCACGATCTCCAACTATCATAATCTCCTCTAGAAGTAATTCAAGTCCAATATTATTCCTATTTTCACTTATAAATCTTTGTATGCTTCAACTTTTTAAATTCCATTCACATCCTCAATAGGTCAAATAGGTAGTCCAACCATCAAATTTTGATTCTTAATTTAAATCATCAAATGGAAAAATAATTTAAATGCAGTCCACCAATGTTCAAGTCTGAAATTCTATATTTATCCTCCAAATTCAAATTGATGATTCTACCTTCATTGTTCAAAAATTTAAATCATGTACTTAAGGTATAAATATTGGGTCCTCAATATCAATTCATTAATCCTCATCATCTTAGTCATTCTTCTAAATTTCTCAAAATTAAAATGGCTTGAACCTCTCATAATCTAATCTTGCTCGATCCCCATCTAAAAGAAATTCCTCTCGAGTTGACAATGCACTGCTACCCAACTTAGAATTTACCCATCTATCACATAAGGCTATATACCTTAAGCAAATATTCCTTAATTTATTTACTCATGTCATTCAATCCTCGAAACTTTAACGTCGATCATATCACATATGATATGTCCTTAATTACGAAAGAATAATCCTCAAGTATGTGATCGGCCTATGGGGTATATCTAGTACTCTCTGTGTATCAAACTTTATACCCAGCACGAGGTTTCGTCTTTCCAAAATAAGGGAAGACGAAGATCAATAATAAAGAGTTCAAGGGAGATGTAATAGAATAGAAGTATCGGGATCAAGGCGTTTAAAGAATTCAAATGGGAATTGTCAAAGCAGTTGTGGATTAAAATTCTATTTTGGTAATCCTTTGTTCGCATGATCGTATTAGTACAGTTATATAACCGATACGATATGTCAGACATGTCTAGGGCAAGTATATTCGTCTACTAATCACTACATATCTCAATCCACGTAAAGTAGTTATACGAAGGGCGAACCAAGCGCACTATGGTTGATCAGACCGTAATACACTGATTCTGAAATATATTATTGTGGGCCTCCCCAATAATACATATGTCATGAACAAGCTCGATAAAGAATAAGCTTGCAAAACTAGGCTATAAAATAGCAGCATAAGTCAAGGTAGTATATGAAATATAAGTACGCTAGATGCTGATGAAAGGAGGTACAAATTATTCAAGTTCACAAAAACAAACAAAATAAGCAACAATAATAAAAGACTCTACAATCTCTACAGTTATCATACAACTTCCTTGTCTAAGTCGCTAGTCGACCAAACAGGGGCAAGGACCTCTAAATTCTATTGTCTGAATAAACACTGTCGTCTTATGCTAGCATACAATTAATGTCATTCAATTACACTATCTCGATGGGTCAAGTGGACTATGTGGTACTAGATTGTGAGGCATACTACCCAACTTATAAGAATTAAACTAATACTGTGACAGTCTTAAGAGGATCCTGCAAAATAACCTTGCACATGTAATTAAAACAGAAACTCTTATTAGGGTATATGAGGAAAGATCTTGGTACTTATTAGGGTCTCCTATTACATTATATAGGTAAGGGTCACCTTAAGTCTTAATCATAGTGCTCATAGAACATGTGTCAATAGCGAGAATGGAAAGGTTACTAGTCTCAAGGGAAAGAGAATATAACTTGTATCGAGGTAGGGGTACAAATTACGTAATTTAACACTAAGGGATAATCATCGGGTCACAATCTACAAGATTAACTCAAAATTATCGAGCTCTAACTACCAAGCACAAAATTTTCAAATTCAAGACTACAGCTATAATCCTAGCAAACTATGGGTCCTTAACAAGGAATAAAATTACTTGGCCTACTATCAGAAGTGTCAGGTGGCACGAATTGAAAGACGGAGGAAAGAAGAACATATTTTAGTCGTTGCGCATTAGCGAACGTTAAGGTCGCAGATGAACAACATATGAAATTAAAATATGAGGCTCTAGATAATATCATGGTTTCCTAAGGTGAAGGTGGCGAGCAATTCTCCGTGTTTGAGGTATGATCTCATAGGAAATGTCATACTCGTTGCTCTGGGCTTCCTGAGGTACTGTCTGCTAATATCACGACAAGGACTTATATCCTAACATTATCTCACTATGCACCTTAGGTTCAGTTCTAACATTCGATCTCGAATTTCTATTGGTTCCTCATGACTGGGGTCAACACTAGGGTCAAATCTCTTACTATCTCTTAGCAGTGCCTATACTACTCTTAGGTCATTCATGACTATAACAAGAAATAATGGTAAATTATTCTATAGGTGAGGGACGCTAGGGTTCATTAAGCGTTCTACTTAGGGGTGTGTCAATATCCTAGCTGTACTCTTAATAGGAAGGTTACCCTACTTATCATTCTATCAACAGGGACTTCTACATTCTAGGAGAAGACTACACTCAAGGAACTAATGAGAAGGCACATGAATCAAGCATGATGTAATTTTTCAACGGAATGGATTGGAAGGAGGATGAGTCATAGTCAGTTGTGGATGAGATCCTATAAACTTATCATATTCCTATTGCAGGCTTGCTTGGTCCCTAAGTTAAAACCGAACAATTTAGTCGTAGACCTGCATGGGCCACCACAAAAATCATGTCACGTCCCAGTCCCAAAATACCGAGGGATCAGATACGTGGCAATGGCCAGCAGCACACACTGATGGACAAACCCAATTTAATGGATCCATCAAAGCGTACTTAAGCTGTAAAATAAAGTCTACGACAACATGGCACACTAATTTTATCCACACAAGATAAAATATGATCCACGGATATAAGGAATGTAAATTATCAACCAGTCTCAACAAAGTGCTTCGGGGAACAACCCGATAAAATCTGATACAATGGTTCAACAGACCAAAATATAAATGACTGAATAAAGTAAATACTGAGCATGAAACATAGATGCTCAGGAAAAATCTTCAGCTAACACCACGTCCTCGGGTGTCGGTACAGCTCCTGTATCTGCTCCTGCTGCTGTCCCGTATACCTCGGGATAGATCTCGTCTGCAAATCCTGCGGACATAATCCGGATCCAGGTCCTCAGGGGACATAGCAAGGTACAAGATAATACAAGCCAAAATAAATGCAGTGCAGATAGTAAATGAAATAAATAGGGTAAGTATGTAACCATCTATATGAAATGCAAGTGAGAGCATCACTAGTACTCAGGCTGAGACTACTACAAGCTCTGTGTCGGGGAGCCGGTAGCAGTAATAACACGTAATGTCTCTAGCTCTGCTGGAGAGTCTACGACCTCACAATAGTAGTAGATATATATAAAACAGCCTGTAGCCTGTGTGTCTCTCCCCACCCAATGTAACCACATGTCTCATGTCCACAATATCTCATGTACATGTCACGCAAGATCATAACTAATGCAACAAGTCATATAGTATATATGAATATAATGTCTATGTCATAAAACCTGTATCCTATACAGAATCACCATGAATATCTCAAAAAGATTCTGTCTTATGAATAGTGTCAAGTGTCCTGGGTTATAATGTACTTGATAAGGCAAGTACGAGAATGTAAAGGGTCACGAATGTCCATCTCTAGGTGACGTTACACAACTCTGCGTACAGTGTTGGCACCCGACTAATAATCGGACGCTAGGTAAGTCACACGGTCCTAGATCAATCATGCATAATAATATATAAATAATACAAGAAAATATGTAACAAGAACTGTAAGATTTGGCAAGGTACACTTGCCAGGGGTTTGAATACCAACAGCTGTCCCTGTATCAGTGGATCCTGTAGGTACTCCTCCAAAAGATGTAATAAATATCACCAACAGTCTCAGAAGATATCAAATAGCTAGAAACGGCTGTCTTTAAGTCCAATTTGGACACAGGGGCGAAAATGACAGTTCTGGGTCAAAGCGGGGTCCACATGTGGGCCACTTTGCACCGAAAAGCGTGTCAGGGTCAAAGGTCTCCAAATTCGTCCAACTTAGTGTCAACAAGTCAGGAACGATGATACAAACCCAGCGGAACTTCCAGAATTGGATTCCGATGAGTCGATCTCAAAATCGCCCGTCAAGTAGAGCCGTGGGGCCCACGATACGCGATTTTGTCAACGTTCTCAGAATTGAACCAAACTTGGGTCACAGGACCAACGTATTGCTACGAGTCCGATGGCGCAAGTTTGGTTTCGATCCGACATGTGTACACAAAGTTACGATATGTTCCAGAATAGGCGGATATGGACGTTGTCGGCGGATACGCGTTGATTCCGGTGTGCACGCACATCCAAATCAACTTCTGTGAAATCCCGCACGTCCGTATCAACGACGCACACGTTTCGGTGAAGACCGCGTGCGACCAAGTCGTCCCGTTTGGCGGGGCGCACTCAGTTCCAGGGTGAAACATGGCGTTGGTTTTCCTGTTTTTGGATCGCGGTTTGCGATTACCACAGGTCGCGATGCACCGAGCGGGTTGCATGGGCATCGAGGGGGTTACACAGTCTACGCGTCACAACTGACGGAACCGAAAACGGAATAACAAGGAGAGAGAACGGGTTACCTGAACAGGGCTCCGTGAAACGAGAATTTCTCGTGTCCGGGTCACTGTGCTGTGTCCGGGTTCTGAGTTCTGCCGCGTCCGGGTTCTTAAATGCTACTATGTCCGGGTTAGCCGTGTCCGGGGCTAGGGCAGCGGGTCGTGGCCGAGCGGGGAGAGGGCGGCCGACCTAGGGTATCGCTCGGTGGCAGGGAACGCCGAGGGTGGTGGTGATAATGGCTGGAAGAGTGGAGATGGCCGGACGTGGGAATTGGCCGGAGCCGCTGCGGGGTGTGAGCTGCTGTTGATGAACTGGCCGGAGGGGATGGCTGCACCGTCGGGCTGTGCGGGGGTGCACCGCCGGGGTCGGGGGCTGTGCTGCACCGTCGGGGTAGGACCGGAGCGGCACAGTCGGAGAGGGACCGGAGCTGCTCAGCCGGAGCGCTGTGCTGGAGTCGCCGGCAGTAGGCCGGATCTGTCTGCGGGGGTGCACGATGGAGTCGGTTGGACTGCTCGGCGTCGGAGTCTGCACAGGGGGCGGTCGGGGCACTGCACCGCCGGTCGGGGGAACAACTGCGGGGGCAGCTGCACCTCCGGTGGTCGGGAAACGCACAGCCGGTCGGGGGAGAGTCAGGCCGGAGCGGGGTGCTCCGTCGGAGTCGGGCCGGAGGGAAGTCGGTCATCAGCCGGCGGTGAACAGTGAAGTCGGCTGGGAGATTTAGTTTTCTAGGTTTTGGTTTGGGATTTAATCTTTAGGTTTTGTTTTCTCCTTTAATAAAATGAAAAGTAGTATTTATAACCATGTGAACTAGGGTTTTGTTGACCTAGGAGTAGGCTTGGTTCAGTTTGGTTTGACAGTGGTTTGGTTTGGTTTATTTCCAAATAAACCGGGTTCAGTCAGGGTTTATTTAGGTTTAATTATAAATTAGTTTTTAGGGCTTTACAAATGCTTCCGGAGTCCAATAAATTCACAAAAAATTTCCCTATGTCCAGTTTTCCATTTTACACCATAAAATATTATTTTCATAATATTTTAATATTAATTAAAATCATTTAAAAATCCTTTAATCACAAAATACCTTAGTTTTAATTCCAAAAAATTATCGAAAAATTGGGAAAAATGTTTAAAAAAATATTCTGAAAAATCAGGGTGATGACAAGAGCAACCCCACCGACACTGCCTATATGTCAATATTGTGGCAAGCAACGCCATCACGGAAGAGAGTGCAGATGCAAGTTGGTACTATGCTTGATTTGCGGATCATGACAATACTCGGCACGGGACTGTATGGAACAACGAAGAGGAGCACTGATGATTCATCGACCAGCCCTACCAGCATCAGGACTCCCTACTTGTCATTATTGTGGCAAGGTAGGCCATCTCGCCAAGTAATGTTGACACAGATTGGGATTGTGTTTGCTTTGCGGTTCAGACAGCATTTAGCAAGAGATTGCATGGAGCATCGAGGAGGAGCACCGATGGTTCACCGACTAGATTTACCAGCACCGAGGCCAGTTCTGTAAACCCCCTGAATTTCCAAATTATTAAATCTTGGATTTTTCCCAATTTTCTGGAATTTTCTGTGAATTTTCTGTAATTAAAATCAAGGTTTTTGATTAATAAATGATTTTTAAATGGCAATAAATAATATTAAAATATCATGAAAATAATATTTTTGGGTGTAAAATAGAAAACTGGACTTAGGGCAATTTTTCTGGAATTTATCGGACCCCGGACCTATTTTTAAATACCTAAAAACTATTTATTTAATTATTATTTATTTATTAATTAATTTACTGATTATTTAATTATTTATTTATTATTACTATTTATTTTATTTTAATTTTTATTTGCTTTTGGGCCCGGCCCGGCCCAGTGGGCCGAGCCCGTTAACCCAGCCCAACCCTCAAACCCTAGCGGGTCGGGCGGGTCGGCCGGACCCGGATCCGCGCCCGACCCGGAACCCTCACCCCTGTACCCAGTCCCCCGACGACCCGAGAAACGCGCCGCCCGCCGCGTTCTCCGGCGACGTGGCCGGAGAACCCCCCCACGTCCGCGTCCCCTCCGTTTCTCCCGCCCACGACCTCCCCGCAGTCCCCGGCACCTCCTCCCCCGACCGGCCCTATAAATCCCCCTCCCTTTCATCTCCGCCTCATCCTCCCCTTCCCGTAACCCTAACCCTAGCTTCCGGCGACCTAATTTCGGCTACCCCCGACCTCGCCGACCTCGGCTCCGGCCGCCCCTGCACCGTCCTCCTCCCCGCCGAGACCTCCAGCGCAGCCCAGCTCCTCCAGCGCTGCCGGCTGCCTTCTCCCCGTCCTCTTCTTTCTCCGCCTCTCTCAGCCGCTGCTGCCGCCCCTTCGCCTGAGCCGCCGCAGCCCCGAGGCCCGACGCCGCCGGCCGCCTGCACTGAACCGCGCCGCCCTCTCCGGCAAGGACTCGACACAGCAGGACACAGCAGGACACAGAAACCCTAAAACCTAGGGTGGACACGAGGACACAAGACTCGACTCAGGACACGAGGACACAGAACTTCTCGGGTTTTCAGACCCACTTCAGGTAACTGTATCTTTTGATTCGTAGCTCCGTTTTCGATTCCGCAAATTGCGTTGCGAAGCCTGTACGACCCTCTCGGTGTCCGGACAAACTGTTCGTGGCACCGCGTCCTGTGGTGATCGCACACCGCGATCCAAAAACAGGAAAAACCAGACCCTGTTTCACCCCGGAACTGAGTCCGCCCCGCCAAACGGGACGACTTGGTCGCGCACGGTCTTCACAGATACGTGCGCAGCGTCGATACGGACGTGTGAGTTTTTGCGGAAGCTGATTCGGGTGTGCGTGCACACCGGAATCAACGCGTATCCGCGGACATCGCTCCGTATCCGCCTTTTCGGCAATTCGCCCTAACTTCGTGCACACTCGTCAGATCGAGACGAAACTTGCTCCATCGGACTCGTAGCGATACGCTGGTCCTGTGGGTCAAGTTTGGTTTGATTCTGAGAACGTTGACGAAATCGCGTGTCGTGGGCCCCACAGGCCCCGCTCGACGGGCGATTTTGTGTTCGGCTCATCGGAATCCAAATCTGGAAGTCCCGTTGGGTTCGTATCAGCGTTCCTGACCTGTTGGCACTAAGTTTGGTGAATTTGGAGACCGTTGACCTGGACACGTTTTTCGGTGCAAAGCGGGCCCACCGGCGGACCCCGTTTTGGCCCGAAATTACCGTTTTTTTCCCTTGTCTCCAAATTGGACCCAAGGATAGGCGTTTCTAGCTATTTGACATCTTCTGAGCATGATGGTAATGTCTGTTTCAGCTTTTGGACTCACCTCTGGATATTTCTCCCAAGAACCTAATTAAACAGATCCAAACAACAGGCAAGTACCTGCACTTCAAGTTAAATCTAATTATATTGTGATAATTAAATTCCTGCTTTTCTAGTACCCTTGATGATTACACCTAGTGTCAGAAATGCTGGATTTTCATGTCTTGAATATATTAGTCCATGTCTTGTTATCATGTCGGGTGGGAGAATACTGAAAGGCATGTAGTTTACCCTTCCCCTTGTCGTGAATAATAGCTGTTGGTACACGACTGTCCATCAGCCGGATCTCGATTATTCGTGAATAATAGCCGTTTATGACGGCCGGATTAGCCTTATAAACCCCTGCATGCCAACTAAGTATTCTAAAAACAAACACAAGTTTCATACAGATAGTTCTAGTCATGTTATCTTCTTGCTGACTGTGATAGTTTCACTCTGCTCATTTACTTCTGTTTTCTCATATTCCTATTTATAGTTGTGACTCTGAGCTATTGACATTCTTTATGCAATTTCCTTAACATGATATTCAATGTTTAATTGTCATAAATATTTAGTTTAACATTGTTGTGCACTGTGTACTTTGCTCCTTTCCTGACTGGATCTGTTGATTTAGGCGATGATGAGGATCTTGCCCCTACCTATTATGGTCCTTATGAGGGTACAGATGATACCTATGAGGAGCCAGAACCCACCCAGGAGACCCCTGCTGCTGAGTAGCTTTTAGTAGCTATCTTTTATTTCTGTTCTTATCTTATTTATCGGGTTTGTCCCCGATTTCATTTGAAATTCCTGTATTAAACATTTGAATTGTTGTCACATTCATTCCAGTTGCATAATTTAAGTTTCTATTCTCATTATTATCTTGCCTATGTTAAATTGTGAATGAGTTAGACTAGTTAGATGGATTGACCTAGACAGCGTACTACCGCCGACTCTGCGGCGTAGGCTGGACGTACCCACGCACTCGTGCCCGAACTTCCGGGTGCGGGTCGTGACAAGTTCAGCATCCTTCGGGGTCAGTTATTCCAGCACCGAGGGCGCCAGCACCACGAGGATATCTGTAGAGGCCAACCTTGGCACCACAAGCAGCGCTCTTCCAGCAGGTGTAGTGCCCCAAATCCCGATCCGACCGGGACGTGTACTACGTAATTGGGCTTGTGGCTAGTCCGTCTGAGTCGTAACTTAGATCTTCGGCATCTTCTTGCCACGGACGAAATGCGATGATCCTTTCCAACTCATGGAAAGGCCTCTATTGAAACGAGTCCAATAGTTTTCATGTTTGGTTGCTTGGTTTTCTTGATTGCCGCTTTGGGATTTTGATTTGGTGTTGCTTTCGATTTGCTTGATTTTCGCTGCTGGTTTTATCGTTTGGAGCTTTGATTCTTGGGGAGTTCGGCAAGGAAGGATAGGCAAGATTTCTAATTGGTGCTCGTGCTGTGCAGGTCCGCGTAACTGACGTTTGATCGTCGCTAGGCGGGATTCCTTGTTTCAGCTACCTTTTTCCTTCGCCAGTGAGTGGTTTGGACCCTTCTTTCCTACTTCTTCACGCCCACATCTCTAATGTTTCAAACGTTCACTCGATGATGCCCGGTTGGATGCCTAGGAAATCCTTTGCCACAATGTATGCCAGCCACTAAGAAAGGAACATGGAAATTGTAGACTAATTTTACTATATGCTTGCACACCTTATAACTTGAGTTTGTTTATAAAGGGAATTGGTTGTTGGTTGCGGCCTAGTGCCTCGGATTGAGTTTGGACCTATGGGATACCAAAATCGGAACACCGTATTGAGAAAATATGAACTGTTGCATGAGATATATATTGCTTCTTTAATTCTTTGTTTATTTTGATGCTTTGTATGATAATATGAATTGTTCATGCATTTGCATGGTCTGGGACAACTTGTGCACAAGGTTTGGCATTTCCTCGAAACGGCTTTCCGGGGCACTGGAACCGTATCGATCCGGAGGGAAATATTTGATTCGTGCTAGTCACGATGCATTGCGGGACCTCCAGCAGGGCTTGCTACCCGGGCTGATAGGGCGCGCCGCTAATGCTTGAAATATGTCCCTAAGGTGTCGATCACACCAATGACCGCATAGACTAGAACACATGCTAATTTATTGTCTTGTGCAGATGGTAAGTATACTTGTGTTTCGTTGCAGGGAAGGCGTGCATCGGTTGAGTAAGCAACCGATGTACTGGTTGGATTATATGTTATTTTCATTCCTATCAAAACATGCAACTGATATGAATTGAATTCACTTGCTTCTTTATAGAAGTTCATCTTAATGCATGCTCGCCCCTAATAGGCTAGTGTCGATTTAGTCGAGTGGGTTCATCCCGCTCACCAGTACAAGTTGAGTACTGACCCACGTTGTGGGCAACTATTTCAGGCACTCAGACGGTGCAACGCTAGTGGATAGACGAGGAGGCGTTAGGAGCACCTCTATTTTGAAGTATAGTTGGAGTCAGATCATTTTGGAGGCTTGGGCTTTCAACCTATACAAGGGCGTAATGTATGAACGACGTGGACTATCTGATGGAGCGCGTCCTGCCTTTTGAGTTATCTTTTGTAATGCAAATCAAGTAGCCGAGAGGCGCATCAATGTAAACTCTATGTAAATTACTCTGAATTATCAATAAAAAAGCATGTTTCTTCCTGCACTGTGTTTAAATCTCTGTGAATGTGTTTTCTAAATAGTGTTTCAAAATGGGTTCCTATAACTGCAAGTTCTTGCCTTGTGCGAGCGCAACTCCAGGCTCGTACGGCATCACGCCCCAAGCGAGGACGAATCGGTTCCGTAAAGGATCCAGCGAGGACGACCGACCCTTTCGGGATCGGGGCGTGACAGCAGGCACAACAGTAGCAGAGGACACCAGCTCAGGGACATGGTCAGGCTTTTATAATAACAGTAGAGGAGGCACGGACTAAAGAAGTAGCAAATATCTATAAGATTTAGTTTTATCGTAGCCAGCTATAATAACGAATATTCCTAGTAATACTTTAGCATGTGCATGTTAGTTCCATTCCCTAGTCTATACCTAGTATTATGTAGCATGAACTTGTTAGTCTAAAGTAGTAATATGTAAGTGGTACCCAAGTTTTTAGAAGCTGCAGTTGATCCTCGTTCTAATCAGACTCCTTTACGCTTGAGTTACTCATCTCTCATTGCTTAGGAAAAAAGTTTTCATTGCTTCCATACGTGTTCTGCTTGAACAAAACCGTCGCCCTTCCTTTTGATTTTTCCCTAGTTCATGGTCCCTTATCCTTTGTGTCGTGCTTCAACAAATATGTCATACTACCGCGTCATCTCTTCTGGAGCAAACCTTTTCTGACCTGTTACGTTTTGTTTTTCTTAATTGCGAGGACGCAATTCTTTTAAGGTAGGTAGATTGTAAGCCCCCTCATTTTTGAATATGGTTAATTTGGTATTTTTTAATTTATTTAATTTAATTTAATGGATTAAAGTATTAATTTCTAAATCCTTC
The DNA here is from genome assembly GCA_036927795.1 of Iris macrosiphon. Taxonomy (NCBI): domain Eukaryota; kingdom Viridiplantae; phylum Streptophyta; class Magnoliopsida; order Asparagales; family Iridaceae; genus Iris; species Iris macrosiphon. The sequence continues at coordinate 13,447,872 of JAYESA010000005.1, read as the reverse complement.
CCAAACCAACCTAAACCAAACCAACCCATCCCAACTGAATCCCATACCCGAACCCACTAACCCACCACCCGATAACTCGTACCCATTAACCCAGCTACAGTTACATCCCTAGCCGCACCCCTCCGCTTCAACTCCCAAACCAACAGTCGTGACCCCTCATTTCCCATCCCTGCAACTACTCCCCCTTTACCCTATATAATCTCCCACATAGCCGACCACCACCACCATCTCCTCTTCCATTCCCGACGAGCCGCCGCCGACGTCAACCGTCGGACCGCCGCCGCAAACCGCCGAAAGAAGGTCGTCCGACTTCACAATCAGCAGCACACAGCGAGATACCCATCTTTTCGCCCATGTATCTTCCTGCACAGTAATCCAAATAGCGACCCATCGAGTCCTATGCGAGACCACGTGACCTCCTTGAACCCTGTATAATTAGTTTAGTGTATCATGTCCTGTGTCGGTCGCAAATCACGACGCAAAATAGAAAAAATGACTTATTTTTGTAACATAAACTGTTCCAAGTACGCATGTTTGAGTCCCGTTATCTTCATAACGACATACGATACTAAAATTCTGCTTGAACAGTAATTTAGACAACATAACCAAGTTTTAATCTCTTAAATTAGTTTATTTTAATGTTGATTATGTTGTGATTTATTTGCTGTTGAAATTGACCAAAAACTTGGTTTCTTAAACCTAATTTTTTTTGAAACGGGGTGCGTCCCGCTAAACGAGGAGACTTCGTCGTGTGCAAATTGTACCAAAAGGCGCGTATCTTCAACACGAACGTGTGAGATTTTGCGAAAGTTGATTTGGATGTGTGTGCACACCGAATCAACGCGTATCCGTCGAAAAATCATGTATCGGTCTGTTCTGACACTCGTCATAATTTCGTGTGTGCTTGTCATTTCGCAACGAAACTTGCGCCATCAGATTCGCAGCGTTACGCTGGTCCTGTGACCCAATTTTGGTTCGATTCTGAGAACGTTGACGAAATACCATTTCGCGGGCCCTACAGTTCCACTTGACGGGCGATTTTGTGATCGACTCATCGAAACCAGTTCTGGACGTTTTCGTATCATCGTTCTGGACTTGTAGACACTAAGTTTGAAAAAATTGGAGAACTTTGTCTCTGGCACATTTTTCGGTGCGAAGTGGGCCACATGTGGATCCCGCTTTGACCAAAAACTTTCAATTCTGTCCCTGTATCCAAATTAGACTTATGGGTAGTTAATCCTAGCTATTTCAAGTATTCTGAGAGAAATGGTGATGTTTGTTTCAGCATCCGGAGGCGTACTTGGAGATTCCACTTATATCGAAGCAATTGACAGAGTTCAGAACTCAGGCAAGTGTACCTTACCAACTTGCAGTAGATCCTGTAACATTATTTACTTGAGTTTTTTCTATATATATATATACTTTGGTGTTGTAACTGTTCAACCTAGGACCGTAAGACGTTGCTTAACATCCGAACAAGATTCGGGTGTCGACGCCATGCGCGGAGTCGTGTAACGTCATTTAGAGATTTGATTCTAAGATCCTATTTTTACGTGCTTGTTATACCAAGTACGACATACCATAGGACACTTGACACTATTCGTGTGACAATCTTTTTTGAGTTATTCATGGTGATTCTGTATAGGCTTAAATGATTCGTGACATGAGACTTGCATATACATAGATATCATTATGACTCGCTGTACTAGCTAGAGGTCATGATCTTGCGTGTTATAGACATGAGAAGTTGTGGACATGAGACGTGAGATTACATTGGGTGGGAAGAGACACACAGGCTATAGGCTGATTATATATATATATATATATATATATATATATATATATATATATATATACTTTATTATTGAGGTGCTTTAGTCTTTGTATCAGAGCTTGGCCCATTACGTGATATTCTTGCTGCTACGGGCTCCTCGACACAGAGCTTGTAGTGGTTTCAGCATTAGTACTAGTGATGCTCTCATTTGCATTTCACTTAGCTGGTTACAGAGCTTGCCCTAAGGATCAATTTTTATATACTGCATTTTATTTGGCTTGAGTGTTTATTGTACCTTGATGTGTCTCCTGAGGACCTGGATCCGGATTATGTCCCCAGGTACAACAGAGGAGGTTTACCCTGAGGTTTACGGGACAGGAGCTGACGTTGGAGCAGTACTAGCACCAAAGGACGAGGTTGTGCCGGAGAATTTCTCCTGAGTAATTCAGTTTCATACTCAGTTATTTATGCTCATTGTTATTTCATATATGGACTCATGGACATATGTATTGGTGATATTCTTTTTTTTTTTATTATGTTGGGTTGTTCCCTGAGATACTATTTACTTTGACTTGTTGATGGACTATTTCTTTTATCTATTATCTTGACTGGTTAATCATATTGACTTGAGTTTACTTTCTGTGGATGAGATTAGAATTATTCAGTGATAAAAGGTGTAGACTGCATTTATATTTATTACAGCTTAAGTGCACTCTAACGGGTCCATTAAATTGGGTTTGCCCATTGGAGTTGTGCTGCTGGTCATTGCCACGTGGCTAGTCACTCGGTATTTTGGGACTGGGGCATGACATATATCTTCCTTAAGAGCTCCTTCTTGAACCGAAAGATGACTGATCTAGGTGAGTGGGCAGAGCTTCGTTCTCTGATTCTTGCACGTCTTAATAATGAATCTGAGTTTTATAATGCATGTTGCTAAGAAGATTATTGTTTCTATTACATGAATAATAGAAGTGCATACTTAGATAGAACTTGAATGCTTGTCAATAGAGAACCTTGTCATGCTAATAAGAAATAGTAAGAGATTGCTTAAACATGTTTCCTTATCGCTTGTGTTTTGATAGAACCACTTCGTGCTTGAACTTGATTCAGAGAGATGACGGCCAGTCTGCACAGAGATAAAAGAGAAGAAATAGATGGTATGCTTGTTCATTTTGTCTGCATCATAGAGTTTATCTGGTAGTGTTTCACACATTCGTATCGGTCGAACAATGGCTTTTAGTGCAGAGCTGAACCTTGGTCCCAGCTGCTATAATGTTAGTGAAGAGCAACCATGAGTCACATCTGCTAATATCATCAGATAAATGAGTCATTGATTAACTGGATTACTGCTACTGATCCTGAGTTTCACGGGGACCGAAAGCATATAGATAGTTTATCTTGTTTTCTTGATAGAAGGATAGTTTCTAGATGGTGAATTATCCCTAGAGTCTTTGAGTTTAGCTCACGAGACACACTGCGCACACCCTGATAGTAGAATAATACGCTTGCCATGTGTGCTTGAATAAATCGAACATAAACTCTGATTTCAAAAAGATGTTTCCAAAAAGAAGTAATATGACTTCGTTCTTGTACTGCATGTAACGAACCTAGGTAAAACTAGAAAGATCACTAGTAATATAATATTTTATAACATAATTACTTAGTGTTCGTTTTAGTGAATGTTGCTTCTGTTCGTTGATTTTAGACTCACCAGTACTTTCTCCAAAGTGCTGACCCACCAACAGTTTGCTTGTTCACAGGTGTTGGATCGTCCGAGGAAGCGATAGCCGTGCCTCATCCCCAGGACCCGAAAATCTAGAGTCGATGCCTTGAGCCGTATCGAGATATTTTGAGCTGCGTTTGTATAGAGGGACATAATGTATCGTGCCTTGTGATTTGTCCCGTTTACTCAGATGGATTATTGTTTGCAGCACTGTCCCTCCACTGCGTACTCGATCAATTCGATGATAGCCATAACTTTAACGATGTTGCCTTGTACGGACGTAACCCTAGGCTCGCACGACATCACGTCCCAATGGAAATGATTATCCCGCGGGAGCTCTGGTCCTATGATTCATGCCCGACGGGGACGGCTGATTCCTGTGGAAGATCGGGGCATAACATAGTGGTATCAAAGCAACTCAATCCTCTGTCCTTATGCCCATTTTTCGGCTGTTCTTAGATGATGATTCCTTATACTTGATATCGTTATTGAATAGAGCGTTCCATACAATAAGTCCATAGATATTCTCATGATGCGTGCAAAAGTTTTCTGGATTTGATTTGTTGCTTGAGAGTTATACTTTCGTGCTTGTGGTTTAGTAGAGTTTTCGATTGAGGATGGTGAGGGATGAGAACTATCGCTGCTCTTGATATCGAAAGTTTCTCTTTGAGTTTTGAGGACGAAACTCTTTCTTGGTGGGTAAGTATGTAGTGCCCCGCTCCACGTAGGCACTATGTACAAGAGATATCGGTTTGCTGACTCAAAAAAGATATCTTCCTTAAGAGCTCCTTATTGAACCAGAAGATGACTGATCTAGGTGAGTGGGCAGAACTTCGTTCTCTGATTCTTGCATGTCTTAATAATGAATCTGAGTTTTATAATGCATGTTGCTAAGAAGATTATTATTTTCGTTGCATGAATAATAGAACTGCATGCTTAGATAGAACTTGAATGCTTGTCAATAGAGAACCTTGTCGTTCTAATAAAAAAGAGTAAGAGATTGCTTGAACATGTTTCCTTATCGCTTATTTTTTGATAGAACCACTTCGTGCTTGAACTTGATTCAGAGAGATGGCGACCAGTCCGCACAGAGATAGAAGAGAAGAGATAGATGGTCTGCTTGTTTATTTCGTTTGCATCATAGAGTTTATCTGATAGTGTTTCATGCATTCGCATCGGTCGGACAATGGCTATTAATGCAGAGCTGAACCTTGGTCCCGGCTGCTATAATGTTAGTGAAGAGCAACCATGAGTCACAGCTGCTAATAGTATTAGATAAAGGAGTCATTGGTTAACTGGATTACCGCTACTGATTCTGAGTTTCTCGGGGACCAAAAGCATATAGATAGTTCATCTTGTTTGCTTGATAGAAGAATAGTTTCTAGATGGTGCATTGTCCCTAGAGTCTTTGAATTTAGCTCACGAGACACGGTGCGCACACCCTGATAGAAGAATAATCGGCTTGCCTTGTGTGCTTAAATAAATCGAACATGGACTCTGATTTCAAAAAGATATTTCCAAAAAAAGTAATATGACTCCATTCTTGTACTGCATGTAACGAACCTAGGTAAAACTAGAAAGATCACTAGTAATATAATATTTTATAACATAATTATTTAGTGTTGATTTTAGTGAATATTGCTTCTGTTCGTTGATTTTAGACTCATAATACTTTATCCAAAGTGCTGACCCACCAACAATTTACTTGTTCACATGTGTTGTATCGTCCGAGGAAGCGATAGTCGTGTCTCATCCCCAGGACCCAGAAATCTAGAGTCGATTCCTTGAGCCGTATCGAGATATTTTAAGCTGCTTTTGTATAGAGGGACATAATGTATGGAACAATGCCATTGTATTCAGAGAACCTCGTGACTTATGATTTGCCCCGTTTACTCAGATGGATTATTGTTTGCAACATTGTTCCTCTGCTGCGTACTCGATCGATTCGATGATATCCACAACTTTAACGATATTGCCTTGTCCGGACGCAACCCCAGGCTCGTACGACATCATGTTCCAATGGAAACGATCGTCCCGCGAGAGCGCTGGCGGGGTGATTCATGCCCGGCAGGGATGGCCGATTCCTGCGGGAGATCGGGGCGTAACAGGGAAGAGGAAGAGAAAAATAAAGGAGGGATATTTTTGTCAAAAAAATTTGGTCAAATGGGTTGACCGTCAATTCTTGACGAATTTCGTCAAAGTGAAAGATCTTGTACATTATGAAAATAATATGAGATGTACTATAAATATGGATAAATAAAGTGGGGATAACTCAAAATTTCTCTTAAAGTTATTGCATATAACCTTTTCGGTCAAATTGCCAGGGACTAGATTCTAAAGAGGCCTCAAGGTATTCCAGAACATGTTACTGAATTGATCAGAGTAAGGCTTAGTTGCTTGCGAATAATTATAGTCATACATGCTAATATATACACTTTGGTGAAATAGAGCAAGGACACAGGTCATGGGTGCTCTCAAAAAAATAGCATCGAGGAGAAAGGGCTTGGACTGTCATGATGACTTCTTGAAATACCTTCTTGTGGTGACACAAACAATCTGAAAATTGGTGTTGTGCATGTGTTGCATCATGTCAAGTATGTTATAGGACATTCTAAAATACACTAGGATAATAAGTCTATGTTAGTTCCTAGGCGGATCAAAGATGGTAGAACGCGGATCATAGCGGAGTTACTAGCGAGTCCCAAAGGTATGCTCTCTACTAGAACCCAAGTTGTTGTCGAGATCAGAGATTCACACAAGAGCTCCTAGTCTGATATTCTCGATTCCAACGAAGCACGAACCAAGAACATTTTACAATCAAACACTGAAGAAAATGAAGATTACAACAAACAACAAGAAAAACATTCATCTCTTTACGTTCGTAGACGATACAATGAGAAAGAACGAAACAAAGAAAAAGCTGAAGAAAAGCTCCTTGATGGGGTGGTCAAAACTGTTGGTATTTTTACCTTTAGACTATGAAAGATAGTCCCACATTGGCTACACCGCAAAGTGGGTATCTCAATATAATGCTTTACTTGTGTTGAGGTGTGCACATGGGTGTGGTAAAGTACATGGGTGCCATGTGAGGGTATTTTATTAAGATGAAGAATGATTAACTCCTTATTAAAAGAATTTATGCTTTTTGTCATTCTCTTGGAATTTATTTCATTGGAGCTAAGCCCCATAGCGACTCGGGCTCGGGCACAAAGTGGCACTTTATTGGCGCACTTTGCACTCAGAATTGGCGCAGGCGCTTGTGCGTATTTGATGCGCGGTCACATGGGCGGGCCCCATTGGCGGGTAGCATGTGCGGTCGTATGGGCGGATCGAATGCACGGTCGCATGGACGGGTCGCATGGGCTATCGCATGGGTTACCGTATGGGTTTTCGAATGGGCTATCACATGCGCTGCGGATTGCGCTGTCGCATGCGTTGTCACATGCGCTGCTGCTGCTGTGGATATATTTGAACGGTTATAGAAAGATATGGCCTATTATTCATATCCATTTTTTGAGGGATTTGAAATTAATATGTGTCTATTTTTTAGGAATTCTTAATTAATCTATTCTTATCTTTTCGTAACTATTTGGCGGCTAGGGTTTTCACCCTCTCACTATAAATACTCTTTTCGTGTCTCTTTGAGGACTTCTTCGAAAAAGAGGAGACGAGGAGAGTTGATGTTGCCACCGTCATTGGAGTCCAGAGAGTTCGTGTGAGTCCAAACAGAGGTGACAGCGAGCATTCCAGAAGTTCTACCTGAACTTGCTGGTTCCTGGGAGCAGATCGTGTAAGGCGAATCTTGCTTTGAGCAATGTTGATCCTTATCACCCCAGCAAGCAAAGTCTCTTCTTCTTCTTCCTCCTCACTTCCGTGGGTTGTAACTCTGTTATGTCCGTTAGCAACTGCGATTGCAAGGAAGAACAAGAAGATAATTTTCTCTGATTCCTTTATAATCTTGTTTCAAGTTGTAATCATATCTTATATATTATCTTCTTGTTGGATCGAGAGATATCAGGAAGGAAACACTTATGTGAACTCCTGATCTCAACTTAAACTCAGGTTCTACCATCTTTGATTAAGCCTCGGGATTAACCATCTCAAAGCAAGATCCGAGTAAGATGGAGAACAACCATGCAAGTCTTCTCGACACAAGTTTTTACAAACTTGAGGAGATGAACGGGCTACACTTCTATCATTTGGATGAGGAAGGAGTCCTCTATCAAGTGATGGGCGTTTGTTGCCAGATCTTGGATCTACCATTCCTGCGGATGGAGGTGGACTTGAGGCTAGCATCGCCGGAGACGCATATTACAAGAGGGAGGAAGACGACATCTTGTGCAAGTTGTCGCATGGAGATGTCTGATGCAAATTGCCGCATAAAGATGTCAATTGCACTTGGCACATGGAGACTGGCGCTATGCATGAGTTGTATCTGCGCATGACGGTTCTCGGCATATAACATGACTTGGCACATGGATACTGGCGCTATGCGTGAGTTGTATTTGCGCTTGACGGTTCTCGGCACATAACATGACTTGGCACATGGAGACTGGCACTATGCATGAGTTGTATTTGCGCATGACGGTTCTCGGCACATAGCAGGACTTGGCACATGGAGACTGGCACTATGTGTGAGTTGTATTTGCGCATGGAATTTCTCGACACATGGCAGAACTCGAGCAAAGCAGTCTCGGCGCATGGCTGGACTTGGAACATGAAAGCATCCATGCGGTTGGCTCTGAGCACATTGGCGCATGTCTCTTCAAGCATGAAGGACCATGAGAATAAGGATTGCAGATCTAAATTTTAAACCAAAATAGCAAGGTAATAGCTTAACTTGGTTACTTTGATTACTTAATTTGGTTGATATGATTGTGCAGGTTAAGTCCTATGACGTGGTTGCTGACCAGTGGATAAAAACTGGTGCATCTAGCCACATGTGCTTTAGGAAGAGCTGTTGATCAAGGTCGAACCTTTCAGTGGTGAAGGTCTTGATGGCAAGCAAGGATCAAGCAGATGATCTGGGGATTGGGATAATAGTTCTGAACTTCGAGAAGTTACAGTCAAAGGAGTGTGTGTAGCAACGTACAAGTGATTACCAAGGACCTGATCTCAGGAAGTCTGTTGCAGACTTGAGGGTGAACATCCAAGTTTTCCAGATGGTGATATCTTGGCAGGAGACATACTTGGAAATAAGGCATTCAGTTTCAAATGATGTTCGAGCTTCTTCTTGTGACTGGAGTCTCATTGTAAGAGTTGTGGGACCCCAGACTAGGACATGTACTTCATACTGCCAGATGTCTAGTCTAGGATTTATCTCCAAATGTGGGGGTAAGGAGGTGGAGAAGTGTGAGGTCTGTGTGCAGACAAAGATCACCATAAAGCCGTTCAAACGGGTTAACCGAAACACAAATCTTCTGGAGTTGGTGCGCTCAGATATCCGTGACTTCAAACAGTTCTCCACAAAGGCCAAGATGAAGTATTTTATTACATTCATCGACGACTACTCGAAGTATGATTCGTCTATCTGTTCAAGTTAAAGGATGAAGCATTCGAGAAGTTCAAGGAGTTCAGGGCTGAGGCTGAACGTCAGGCAGGACAATAACTTGAGAGACTTAGAAGTGATCGAGGCAGAGATTATAGGTCTATTGAATTCGCATTATTCTGCAAAGAACATAAAATTTTCAATGAGACGACTGCACTGTATTCTCCTCAATCAAATGGAGTAGTTAAGAGGAAGAATATGACATTGACAGAAATGGTGAACCCGACGTGAACTCAATGTTGTTAACTGCGGGTCTTCCAAACTGCTTCTGGGGAGAAGCTATGCTAACGATTACGTTCATTCTGAACAGAGTGCCATACGCAACTTCCGATATCACTCCTCAAGAACTCTAGTTCAGAGTCAGACCCAACTTGAACGTCATTCGAGTGTGGGGGTGTCTGGCGTCTGTGAAGCTTCCGGAATTAAAGATTCAGAAGCTGGAATCAAGGACTACAAAGACAATCTTTCAGGGTGATGCTGAGAAGAGTGATGCTTGAAGATTTCTTGATATCGAATTAAATCATATCATTAAATATCACGATGCAGAAATCTTCGAAGATAAATTTGTAAGGCACAAGAACATGGTTATCGCGGATATTCTAGAAAATAGTGTGGGTGCACAGGAGGCTGAAGCTTCCAACGAATATGTAGTCCAAGAAGAAGTTGTCATCCCAACTACAATGATCGAACCAGAACTCGCAGAGCCAGTGTCTAAGCGAGTGAGGAGAGTGAAGGATTTCGGAGAAGATTTTATCACCTATCATGTGGAAGCAGATCCGCTTACCTATGATGAGGCGATAAAGATCAGAGATGCTATTTTTTGGAGGGAGGCTATAAATAATGAGTATGATTCAATAACCTCCAACCACACTTGGGTGTTGGTCAATCTACCTGAAGGAGCTAAACCAATCAGATGCTTATCATATCTTTAAGTCAATAAAGATAAAAGCAGACAGAACAATTGAGTTCAAGACTAGGCTATCTGCCCAGGGGTTTTCTCAGACAATAGGGGATTGAGTTCTCTGGCACCTCGATGAGGGTGTCATATATTAGGATGATGATTATCCTAGCTGCTATTCACAAGCTGATTATTTATCAGATGATGGAAAGAAAGTAAGTCTTGGAGGAAGACAAACATGAGAGATTCACGGACAACAGTCAGAATTATTGTCATTCAGATTTGAAGACAGTCTGCGAGTTGGTGCATCTCGATGCGGCCTGAAGCAATTCCCAGGATGTAGTAGTAGGAGTTTGACAAGTCATCTAGTCAAAGTTATCACAGGATCAGCAAGAAGGACAATTGTATATACACGAAGTTCACTGAAAATGGAGGAGTCATCGTTTGTATCTATGTGGACGACTTGTTAGTGTCACGCCCCAGTCCCAAAATATCAAGGGACTAGACACGTGGCAATGGCCAGCGGCACACACCGATGGGCGAAACCAATTTAATGGACCCATCAGGGTGTACTTAAGCTGTAATACAACAATAAGAGTCTATGCTACTAATCTCATCCACAGGAATAAATATAATCAATATCAGAAATATAAAGCAATATCAAGTCTCAATAAAATATATCTCGGGGAACAACCCGATGATAAGCCTGATACAATAGTTCAATAGACAGGAAATAGAAGTCCAACAAATATAAATAACTGAGTATAATAAACCAGATACTCAGGAGAAATCCTCTGCGATCACCTCGTCCTCTGGTTCTGGTACTACTCCAATGTCATCTCATGTCCCATACACCTCGGGGTAGATATCCTCTGCTAAACCTGGGAACATAATCCGGATCCAGGTCCTCAGGGGACATAGCAATGTACAAAAATAACTCAAGCCAAATAAATACAGTATATGAAATGAATCAATAGGACAAACTATATAACCAGCTAAGTGATATGCAATATGAGAGCATCACTAGAACTCATGTTGAGACTACTTCAAGCTCGGTGTCGGGAAGCCGGTAGCAGTGATATCATGTCGGAGCCTAGCTCGGAGAGGCTACGGCACCGCAATAATATAATCAACTTGTAGCATATGTGTCTCTCCCCACCCAATGTAATCACATGTCTCATGTCCACGATGTCTCATGTCCATGTCACGCAAGATCATATCTAATACAACAAGTCAAAATGATAGCTAAGCACATGCAATATCTATGTCACGAATCATGTAACCTATACAGAATCACCATGAATATCTCATGAAGATTCTGTCTCATGAATAGTGTCAGGTGTCCTGTGGTACGACGTACTTGATGATGCAAGCACGAAGATATATAGGGTTTCGATATACATCTCTAGGTGACGTTACACAATTCCGCGTACGGCGTTGACACCCGAATATTATTCGAACGTTAAGTAATGTCACACGGTCCTAGGTTGAACAGATACAACATATAAATAAATCAAAGGAATATTATGTAACAAAAACTGCAAGATTGGCAAGGTACACTTGCCTGGGGTTCGGACTCCAACTGCTGCTCTAGTACCAGCGGGATCGGCAGGTACTCCTTCGGTTGCTGAAATTAACATTACCATCATGTTCAGAAGATATCAAATAGCTAGAATTGCTTGTCCATAAGTCCAATTTGGACACAAGGGCAAAAGTGACAGTTTCTGGTCAAAACGGGGTCCACATGTGACCTACTTCGCACCGAAAAATGTGCCAGAGATAATATTCTCCAAATTTATCAAACTTAGTGTCTACAAGTCCAGAACAACGATACGAACCCAACGGAATGTCCAGAACTGGATTCCGATGAGCCGATCACAAAATCGCTCGTCAAGTGAAGCCGTGGGGCCCGCGATACGAGATTTTGTCAACGTTCTCAGAATCAAACCAAACTTGGGTCACAGGACCAGCGTATTGCTACGAGTTCGATGACGCAAGTTTCGTTTCGAAACGACCAGCGTACACGAAGTTACAACGAGTTTCAGAACAGGGTCGATACGGGGTGTTGTCGACGGATACGCGTTGATTCCGGTGTACACGCACATCCAAATCAACTTCTGCGAAATCTTACACGTTCGTATTGACGGCACACACCTTTCGGTTTAGTTCGCACAAGACGAAGTCGTCCCGTTTAGCAGGGCGCACCCAGTTCCGGGAAAAATTAGAATTTTAAATACCAAGTTTTTGGTCAATTTCACCCTCGAATTAATTACAAACTACAACACGATAAGTTGAACTAAAAACAGGGTTTAAAACTAGATCATAAGGTCTAAATAATTGTTCAGGCCAATTTTGAAAACATTTAACAGGTTATTCGTAAAACGGTCGCGAACTAGGGAGTTCGGGACATTTTCTGAATTTTCAGAAAAGGGGATTTATTTTCCTGATTTTGCGTCGCAGTTTGCGATCGACACAGGAGACGATACGCCAAACGAGTTGCACGAGGTTCGAGAGGGTCACGTAGGTTATGCGCACGATTTGACAGAATGGAAAATGAGGCGGCGAGGAGAGAGACACTGACTGAAACAGGACGTCAGAAACGTCTAAAATTACGTTCGCGAGGTGGTGCGGCGACGCTCGGCCGGCGGTGGCGGCGCTGTTGCGGCTGCTGGTTGCTGTGTCGTCGGGGCTTGGTGTCACTGGGGAGAAGCGGCCGAGGCTCGGCGGAGCTGGTGGCGGCCGGAGGAGCTCGTCGGAGGGAACTCAGCGGGTGGCGGTGGCTGAGGAGGAGGATGGTGATGGGAGATGGGAGATCGTGGTGGCGGTGGGAGGTTGGTTGCGAGCTCAGGAGGCGGTGGCCGGGGTCGGCTGAGGAGGGTCGGAGTCGGGCTCGGGGCTGAGGTGGTTGAGGGCCGTGGTGGAGGTGATCAATGGTGGTGGGGATGGCGGTGATGGGGGTTCGTCGGCCGCAGGTTTTATAGGGGAGGGCGGCCGACGGTTAGCGGGGAGGCGGAGCGGTTGGGAGGCGGAGCGGCGGGGATGCGAGCGGACGCGGCTACGGCGGGAAGAACGACCGCGGGGGCGGAGGGGAACCGTCGGGAAATTCGGGGGTTAGGGATTTGGGTTAGCGGGTTAGCGGGCGGCGGGTTCGGGTTCGGTTCTGCGGATACAGATCTGAATCCGCTAGGGTCGGTTCAGGGTTGGGTTCGGGTCAGTCCGGTTCGGTTCGTCTCATGGTCAAACCGGTTTGGCTCAGGATGGTTTAATTAAAATATTATTTTTAGGTCTTTAAAAATAGTTCTGGGGTCCAATAAATTCCAGGAAAATTACCCTATATCTAATATTTTAGTTTACACCCAAAAATATTATTTTCATAATATTTTAATATTTAATAAAATCTCAAAATTAATTTAATTCCTGAAAATTTTATTTTAATTAGTTAAAAATTACAGAAAATTTTCAAAAATTTATTTTTAAATTCCTGAAAATTTTTGGGGTTTACAGTTAGTCCCAGTTGTGGACATATAAGTGTCACTAGAACAAAGATGTCATTTTGTCCAAACTCAGAACTTAAGATTATGGATGTCATTTTGAGGATATAAGATAATTTGGATCCTAGGTGGGCTTTCTTAGTCACAAGCTCTCAGCATGAAATGATGATCACACGCTTTGGGTACCAGGGACGATACTCCTCAGATATGACATAAATATAAAGCCAAATCTAAGAAAAAGCGTCAGACAGTTGATGTACTCGAGCATCATCAGGTGAATGATTCAAGCTACGTGTACCACCAGGCCTAACATAGCTTTTGTTGTAGGGATGCTGAGTCAGTTCATAAGCAGTATATGTGTTGAACACTAAAAGCTGTGAAAAGAGTTATCAGAATTCTCAGGAACTCAGTAGTATATCTTGTACTACATCAGTTATCCGGATATGAAGAAAGGCTTCGGTAATGCCAGTTGGTGCTCGAAAAAGAAGAGTAAAAGAACCACAGGAGGACATGACTTCTCCAAGGGTGGTGCTGCTATATTGTCATGCCCCAGTCCCAAAATACGTAGGACTAGGACACGTAAGCATGCCAGCCGCCTGTATATATGGCAACTCCAATATATGGAAACCATAATACAAGCGTACGCTGTATAATGAACAATAATTCACAAGTGGTAAGACTAATCACAAGTCACAGGGTAATATCTAAATCTCATCCACAGAAATCATATATACATGAATAACCAATAACCAGGTAACTAGATCTCAATAATAAGTATCTAAAGAATGACAGTCGGATGGAAACAAATCCACTGCCAAAATAGAATATAAAAGGAACCAGATACACGCCATATAAATACAACATCTAACCAACACAAGGCTCGAAGATCTCCTCGAAATATAAGTAGCCTGTCCGGATCTGCGCTCCCACGAATACTCAGGAACATCTACGCCTGGAAAGGGACCAGGTCCTCAGAGGGACATAACAAGATACATAGAAGCATGCCATAATGTAAATACTGTATAAATAAATGGGGTGTGCTAACCATCTAAGTGAATGCAAGTAAAGACCTTGTAGTACGCATGGGAATGTGTAGGCTAGACATATGCTGACGTAATTCACCAATCGTCGTGACTGGCTAGTATATGTGTCATATGCCCCCGGACTCAAGGGCACTCCGCAATCGACCATCTCCGAGGAGCATGGTACGAAAGATAAAAACATACAAGGAGGGGGTGTCCCATACGTCTACTAGTATTTTTCCCGCCCAATATAGATGTACAAGTCATGAAAACGACGTGGACACCTTCTACTATGATGCAAGTCTCAATAAAATAAACAACTAAGCTAAATACCGTTACACGTGTTGCTCATGCCGATGGCCAGTCGAGTATGAGGCACGCGTCCCTACATGAACTCACTCTGTGACGTGTAATGATACGTGTCAAGGCCTGGGAAGTCATACCAATAACTCCACAACTTTAGGTGGGTCTACTAGACACTAGGTCAGATACAAATCCTAATGTCAACGCCTTCGTTGACTGCACCCGAGTTTTCTCGGACGCGCACATTTATATAATATCAAGATAAATAAACATATAACTAACAAATACTGAATTTAAACAGTACAACAAGGCAAGGTATACTTGCCTGGCAGGAGAGCTGTAAATGTAATATCCAAATGTCAAATACCAAGTGTCAGAAACTATGTCCTCAGAATGAACGTCTCCGGATGCTGGCAGGAGAGCTGTAAATGTAATATCCAGATGTCAAATACCAAGTGTCAGAAACTATGTCCTCAGAATGAACGTCTCCGGATGCTGAACAGGGCTCCGCAGAATGAATTTTTCCTGTGTCCGGGTCATCTTGACACGACACGACACAGTGTCCGGCTGTGTCCGGGCTGTGTCCAGGCTCTGTTGTGTCCGGTACTGCGCCGAGTCCGGTACTGCTCGAGTCGGGGTCGTCACGGGGTGGTCCGGAGCCGCTGCGGCTAGGGCTCCGGGGTCGTCGGCTCGTCTAGGGAGGAGCTGGGTTGGAGCACGGCTGAGACGAGCGGAGATGGGGCTCGGGGTGGCTGCTGGGGGGGGGTTGGAGGCGGGGTCAGGTGGCGGAGGGCGGCGTCGGGGTCCCTGGTCAAGGAGTCTCCGGCGAGACTGGACTCCGGCGAGGTTGGCTTGGGGAGAAGGAGGTGAACTTGGGGAAGGAGATGAGCTCGGCTCAGCCGAGAGCAGCGGGGCTGCTCTTCCGAGTCAGGCGGAGGACGAGCGGGCTGGGGAGGGGGAGGAGGAAGTCGAGGCCGGCGAGGCGAGCTCAGGGAGGAGGTCGAGGGGGTCGATGGTGGTGATGGCGAGTGGCTCCGGCGATGGGGAAGGAGAAGAGGAGAAGAGGAAGTCGGGGAAGGAGAAAAGGAGGAGGAGGAGTGGAAGGGGCGGGGGCCGACGCTGGCGGAGGGGAAGGGCTCGGGGGGAGAGGAGGAGGAGGAGAGGAAGGGCGGGTGGAGGTCGGGGGTCGGGCCGGAGCGGGGTGCTCCGCCAGAGAAGAGGGAGGTTGAGGAGAGAGGGGCCAGCGGGGGGGGGAGGCTCGCCGCGGGGGGGGGGGAGCTACTCCGGCGGGGGGGAGGGGGGTAGCCGGCGGCTGAGTTAGGGTTAGGGTTTTGGGTTTTTCTTTTTAATTTCTTTTTATAGAAATTAATTTAGGGGTAAATTTGTAATTTCACATGTAGGATATTTTTCAGGTGGGTCCCGCTTCCAAATGGACGGTGCAGGATCACCGACCAATGAGGGGGTGACACCTCGCACTACAAATTTGCAAAAAAGTCCCTGTAATTTCATAAATTGCACAGAGGTCCTATTTTGGAAAATTGTGCAATTACAAAATTGTCTAGGAAAAACATCTGATTCCTGAAATTGCTAAAATTTACAGAATTGAAGGGAATTGCTGTGTAAGGGCCCTGAGGGGGTGGGGGTGAGTCTGGGCAGGGGCTGGGCCTGGTTTTCTTGGGTGATACGGGCCATCGTATTAATTAATTAATAAATACTGCGTACGATGTTCTCTAATTATTTAGAGACAGGTAGGGCCATAATTTTAATGCGGTGTCAATACACTAAATGTAGTATACTCAGTGTAGAATATTAACGTATTTTTGTCTGGGCAAAACAGGTGCATGTTGGGCCTCAAATCTCTATTGGAACAGGGATGGGTACAGATCTAGGAATTAAAATACGTATATTTGTCACGATATTTGTGCGTCTAAAACGAGGCTCAAAACAGAGTATCTGGGAGTTGCACAAAGTGCAGAATAATAGGCTGGCATGTCTAGGAGAGGTAAGCGTACCTTGTTCGGGGATAACAGTCAAGGTAAAGTTCCAAATAATTCGGGAATGGACAGGTGCACAAATCAATAGGATATGTAAGCAAAATAAATTAAAATATTGCCATAAATCCTAAATTGCTAAAAATAATCCTAAAATGCTGGAATCTGGTCGAGGGAGTTTACAATCTACCCAACTTATAAAAATTTCGTCCTCGAAATTAAAACTAAGCCATGGTAGAATTCAAAGACGGCATAAGATATAATTTAACAAAGTAATTTATATCTTGGGTTTACGAATAGGTTCGAAAAACGTTTACGCATGTCGTCCACACGCTTCCAAGTAGATTCTCCTGGCGCGCCATGCTTCCATGCCACGCGGACCAAGGAAATAGACTGATTCCTCAATACTTTTTCCCGATGATCAAGGATTCCCACTGGTTGCTCTTGATACGACAAGCTCGGCCTAATGGTGATCTCCGAATGGTTGAGAACATGACTGCTGTCTGTCACATATCGCCTGAGTTGCGACACGTGGAATACAGCAAGTACTTCCTCACGTGAAGGTGGTAGCGCAAGTTGATATGCCATTACTCCCACTCTTTCTAGCACGTCAATGGTCCAACAAACCTTGGGCTCAACTTGCTGCGTCCTCCGAATCGAATGGTGTCTCTAGTAGGTGATATCCTCAAGAAGACATGATCGTCCATTTTGAATTCCAAGGGACGATGATGACGGTCTGCCTACTGCTTCTGTCTGTCTTGCACTGCTCGCAAGTGTCCTTGTATTACTTAACTGTCTCTACGGTGTTGACCATCAACTCTGGTCACGCGAATCCTTGTCTTGGTATAATGCTGACTGGTATGCCGTGCAATCTTACGATTTGTCTCATCTATAAGTTAGCTAAAGCTTCTGCAGACTGGCCAACTCTAAAGGTAAGAAATGTGCTGACTTGGTGAGTCGGTCCATAGGAATTCTTAATCCTTATAAGTTAACCTAGTCATAGGTGCTGCTATCCATTCAGGAGTCAATCAATTGTTCATCCAGGTAAAATCTTTTTTGACTCCTGACAGCAAAATGATACATTCTTTATCGTAATACTTGAGTTCTGAACTTGACCCAAGTTACTAGGCAAAAATTTAAATTTCATGCTGTCATAGGGATGCACGTATCATGAACGTATTAAAACATTAGGTAGGTAGCGAAGGTCATTCTAAGATAGCACGGTTTTAAACTGCAATCTAATCTAATAATAGGGTTTGGTAATTACCCAAGAAACAAACAGAAATGGCTATAGAAACAATACACTTTCGTATTTATACTAAGCACGAGGTTTCGTCTTTCCGAAATAAGGGAAGACGAAAAACAATAACCAGAGTTCAAGGGGGAGGTAATATATTAGAAGTGTGGGGATCAAGGCGTTTAAAGAATTCAAGGGGAATTGTCAAGCAGTTGTGGATTGAAATCCTATTTTGGTAATCCCTATTCACATATTCGTATCAGCACAGTTATGTAGCTGATACGATATGCTCAGACATATCTAGAAGGCAAGTACATTTGTCTACTATTCACTATATATCTCAATCCATGTAAATTAGTTATGCGAAGGGCGAACCAAGTGCACTATAGTTGATCAGACCGTAATACACTGATTCTGAAATGTATTAGTGTAGTACTCCAATAATACATATATCATGAACAAGCTTGATAAAGAATAAGCTTGCAAAACTAGGCTATAATAGCAGTATAAGTCAAGGTAGTATGGTAAATATAAGTACGCTAGATGATGATATGAGAAATTACAAATAATTCAAATTCACAAAAAGAGAAGACTCTACAATCTCTACAATTATTATTCTAATTCCTTGTCTAAGTCGCTAGTTTGACCAAAAAGAGGTATGGTCTTCTAAGCTCTACAATCTTTAATATACACTATAGGTTGTCTGCCTAAAACAGAGATTTCAAGAAAGTCCGCGTAAAGTAGGGATATCAGAGCTGTCCGCGTAAAAGTCTGTGCGTAACAGTCTGCGCGTAAAAGTCTGGGTGAAAGTCTGAGCGTAAAAGTCTTGCGCTAAAATTTGCGCATAAAATATCTCCTGCGTAAAGTCTAGCATAAAAAGGTCTGCGTAAAATAATTTCTGCATAAAGTCTGAATTATGTTGCAGCGTAAAATTGTACAAGGAACTCATGAGTTTGTCAGTCAAAATTAGTGAATCCTGACATCTGACAAAAGTACTTGTACAACGATCGAGTGGACGGTTGCGATGATGAATATGCACGGAGATCCAGGTTGTCGTTTAGTGACTGATTGGATACAAGTCATTTACGCTCGAGGTGAGACAAAACCAGATGTCCTGTCAAAAGCTGTTTCATTTTGCACAGGGCTCGAGGCGTATCTCTGCCTTTAATGCACAAGATTGGGTCAAGTCTGGGGAAAACTAAGGCTGTAACAAATATGCTCACACCTATCCTTATGTCTTACGCCTAATCAGGTTACTCTACGCTGGTCATCTATTTATGAATCATCAGGTTTACGCAGGGTAGTTACCTATGTGGCTTTCAGGACGTGTCATACGCAGGATAAGGAATGCTAAGGGAATGTGGGTAGCAGTTGTCATAACTGCGGCGTAAAGGAGACAATCTTCTGCATAATTTGGTTTTTACGCCACAAGAAAGTCATTTGGTTTTTTTTTACGCCAACTAGGCAGTTGTTTGGTTCTTATGCCAAATCGGTCAAATGGGTTTTACGCCCACAAGGGTAAAGGGTCTCTGGCGTAAAATTTTGGTTATCCAACATAGAATGAGGTTTTAGTCCTAGTATTTAACCTTAGATTTCTATGGGTTCCTCAAGACTAGGGTCAGCACTATGGTCAATTCTCTAACTAATCCTTGTAGTATTTTTACTACACTCAAGTCATACATAAATACGCCAAGGGATAATGATAATTTAATCTATAGGTAAGTGATGCTAGGGTTCATTAGGTAATATGGAAGGCTAGGGTTCATTAAGTAGTCTGAACTTAATGATATGTCAAAGTCCTAGTTGTATTCTAAGCAGGAATATTACCCTAATTATCATCCTATTAACAGGGATTCCTATCTTCTAGCAGGGGCTATACTCGAGGAATTATTAGGGAAGCACAGGATTCAAGCAAGATGCAATTATGTAAGTAGGACAGACTGGAAGGAAGATAAGTCATAGTCAATTATGGATGAGATCCTATACTCTAATCCTAGGTGCAGGCTTGCTCGGTACAGTAACGTAACTGAGACAATATGCTCTGACCTGCATGGGCCACCACTAAAACATGTCACGCCCCAGTCCCAAAATACGTAGGACTAGGACACGTAAGCATGCCAGCCGCCTGTATATATGGCAACTCTAATATATGGAAACCATAATACAAGCGTACGCTGTATAATGAACAATAATTCACAAGTGGTAAGACTAATCACAAGTCACATGATAATATCTAAATCTCATCCACAGAAATCATATATACATGAATAACCAATAACCAGGTAACTAGATCTCAATAATAAGTATCTAAAGAATGACAGTCGGATGGAAACAAATCCACTGCCGAAATAGAATATAAAAGAAACCAGATACACGCCATATAAATACAACATCTAACCAACACGAGGCTCGAAGATCTCCTCGAAATATAAGTAGCCTGTCCGGATCTGCGCTCCCACGAATACTCAGGAACATCTACGCTTGGAAAGGGACCAATTCCTCAGAGGGACATAACAAGATACATAGAAGCATGCCATAATGTAAATATTGTATAAATAAATGGGGTGTGCTAACCATCTAAGTGAATGCAAGTAAAGACCTTGTAGTACGCATGGGAATGTGTAGGCTAGACATATGCTGACGTAATTCACCAATCGTCGTGACTGGCTAGTATATGTGTCATATGCCCCCTGACTCAAGGGCACTCCGCAATCGACCATCTCCGAGGAGCATGGTACGAAGGATAAAAACATACAAGGAGGGGGGTGTCCCTGTCACGCCCCAGTCCCAAAATACGTAGGACTAGGATACGTAACCGTGCCAGCCGCCCGTATATATGGCAACTCCAATATATGGAAACCACATATACGTGCGTACGCTGTATAATGAACAATAACTCACCAGTAGTATAATTAATCATAAGTCACAGGGTAATATCTAAATCTCATCCACAGAAATCACATAGACATGAATAACCAATAACTTGGTAACTAAATCTCAACAGTAAATAACTAAAGAATGACAGTCGGATGGAAACAAATCCACTGCCGAAATAGAATATAAAATGAACCAGATACACACCATATAAGAACAACATCTGCCAATCACGAGGCTCGAAGAGAAGACCTCCTCGGAATATACGTAACCTGTCCGGATCTGTGCTCCTGTGAATACTCAAGAACATACACACCTGGCAGGGAACCAGGTCCTCAGAGGGACATAGCAAGATACATAAAAATGACATGCCATAATGTAAATACTGAATAAATAAATGGGGTGTGCTATCCATCTAAGTGAATGCAATTTAAAGACCTTGTAGTACGCATGGGAATGTGTGGCTAGACATATGCTGACGTAATTCACCAATCGTCGGGACTGGCTAGTATATGTGTCATATGCCCCCGACTCAGGGAACTCTGCAATCGTCCATCTCCGAGGAGCATGGATCGAAGGATAAAGACTCAATGAAGGGGGTGTCCCATACGCCTACTAGATGTCTTCCCCGCCCAATATAGATGTACAAGTCGTGAAGACGACGTGGACACCTCCTACTATGATGCAAGTCTCAATAAAATAAACAACTGAGCTAAATACCGCTACACGTGTTGCTCACACTGATGGCCAGTCGCGCATGAGGCACGCGTCCCTACATGTACTCACTCTGTGACGTGTAATGATACGTGTCAAGGCCTGAGAAGTTATATCAATAACTTCACAACTTTAGGTGGGTCTACTAGACACTAGGTCAGACACAAGTCCTAACGTCAACGCCATCATTGACTGCACCCGAGTCTGCTCGGACGCGCACATTTATATAATATTAAAATAAATAGACATGTAACTAACAATAACTGAATTTAAACAGTACAACAAGGCAAGGTATACTTGCCTGGCGGGAGAGCTGCAAATATAATGTCCAGATGTCAAATACCAAGTGTCAGAAACTATGGCCTCAGAAGGAAAGTCTCCGGATACTGAAATAAACATCACTAACAGTCTCAGAAAATATCAAATAGCTAGAAACGCCTGTCCTTAAGTCCAATTTGGACACAGGGGCAAAAATGACAGTTTTCGGTCAAAGCGGGGTCCACATGTGGGCCACTTTGCACCGAAAAGCGTGTCAGGGTCAAAGGTCTCCAAATTCGCCAAACTTAGTGTTAACAAGTCCAGAACGTCGATACGAACCCAACGGAACTTCCAGAATTGGATTCCGATGAGCCGGTCACAAAATCGCCCGTCAAGTGGAGCCTGTGGGGCCCACGATACACGATTTTGTCAACGTTCTCAGAATCGAACCAAACTTGGCTCACAGGACCAGCGTATTGCTACGAGTCCGATGGCGCAAGTTTCGTCTCGATCCGACGTGTGTACACAAAGTTGCAGCGTGTTCCAGAACTGACGGATACGGGGCGGTGTCGACGGATACGCGTTGATTCCGGTGTGCACGCACATCCAAATCAACTTCTCCGAATTCCTACACGTCCGTATCAACGTCGCGCACGTTTTGGTAAAGACCGCGTGCGACCAAGTCGTCCCGTTTGGCAGGGCGTACTCAGTTCCGGGGTGAATTGGGTCGTTGTTTTTCCTGTATTTGGATCGCGGTTCGCGATCGCCACAGGACGTGATGCTCCGAGCGAGTTGCACGGGCACCGAGATGGTTACATAGTCTACACGACACAACTGACAGAATTAAAAACAGGGTTACGAGGAGAGAGAAAGATATACCTGAACAGGGCTCGAGAAACGACGTTTTCTCGTGTCCGACACGTGTCCGACACGTGTCTGAGCTAGGGCACCGGTTCGGGTTCGCCGGAGAGGAGCTGGCCACGGCTGGGGGAGGAGGAGAGGGGAGCTGGGGAGTCGGGCAGCGGGGCTGCGGCGTCGCCGGCCTGAGCTGGGCGGAGGCGGCGGCGCTGCCACGGCGGGGAGGCCGGCTCGGGGAAGACGCTGGCCGGAGAGATTCGGGCGGCTGCGGCCTCGTGGCCGAGCGGGGGGGGAGGAAGGAGGAGAGAGGGAGGGAGGCGAGGAGAGAGGGGGCTCGCCGAGGGTGGGGGAGGGTCCGGCGGCGAGGGGGGGAGCTCCGGCCAGGGGCGGCAGAAGCGCCAGGGGGGGGTCTGATGCTGCGGGGGAGAGGGGGTAGTTTTTTTAGGATAAATTTTATTTTCTTTTTCTTTTTCTTTTAGTTTTATAGAAATTTATATTAATATAATATGTAAAATATCTATAGATATTTTAAGGATATTTTGGGATATTTTCGGGATATTTCCGGGATCTCTTCGGGTGGGTCCGGCGTCCAAATGGACGGTGCAGGTTCACCGGCCAATGAGGGGGTGACACTTCGCACTGAAATTTGTAGGAAAGTCCCTGTAATTTCATAAATTGCGTAAAGGTCCTATTTTTGGAAAATTGCGCAATTACGAAATTGTTTGGGAAAAACATCCGGTTCCTGAAATTGCTAAAATTTACAGAATTGAGGGAAATTACTATGTGAGCGTCCCGGAGGAATGGGGGTGAGTCTGGGCAGATACTGGGCCTGGTTTCTGGGTGATACGAGTCATCATATTTATTAATTAATAAATACTGCGCACGATGTTCTCTAATTATTTAGAGGCAGATAGGGTCATAATTTTTCTACGGTGTCAATACACTAAATGTAGTATACTCAGTGTAGAAAATTAACGTATTTTTGTTTGGGCAAAACAGGTGCAGGTTGGGCCTCAAATCTCTATTGGTACAGAGGTGGGTAAAGAGCAGGAAATTAAATAGGAAATAAATACGGACTTTTGTAACGATATTTGTGCATCTCAAACGAGGCTCATTTTAACACATCTGTAAGTTGCACAAAGTTCAGAAAAATAGTCTAACATGTCTAGGACAGGTATGTGAACTTTATTCGGGGATAACAGTCAAGGTAAAGCTCCAAATAATTTGGTGACGGACAGGTGAACAAGTCAACAGGATATGTAGGCAAAATAAATTAAAATATTGCCATAAATCCTAAATTGTTAAAAATAATCCTAAAATACTGAAATCTGGTCGAGGGGGTTTATAATCTACCCAACTTATAAAAAAATTGTCCTCGAAATTAAAACTAAGCCATGGTAGAAGTCAAGGATGGCAATAGATATAATTTAACAAAATAATTTATATCTTGGTTTACGAACAGGTTCAAAAAACGTTTACGCATGTCGTCCACATGCTTCCAAGTAGATTCTCCTGGCACGCCATGCTTCCATGCCACACGGACCAATGGAATAGGCTGATTCCTCAATATCTTTTCTCGATGATCGAGGATTCCCACGAGTTGCTCTTGATACGACAGGTCTCGTCCTAATGGTGATCTCCGGATGGTTGAAAACATGACTGCTGTCTGTCACATATCGCCTGAGTTGCGACACGTGGAATACTTCAAGTACTCCCTCAAGTGACGGTGGTAGCGCAAATTGATATGTCACTACTCCCACTCTTTCTAGCACGTCAATGGTCCAATATACCTTGGACTCAATTTGCCGCGTCCTCCGAATCGAATGGTGCTTTTAGTAGGTGATATCCTTGAGATGACATGATCGTCCTCTTTGAATTCCAAGGGACGATGATGACGTCTGCCTACTGCTTCTGTCTGTCTTGCACTGCTTGCAAGTGTCCTGTATTTACTTAACTGCCTTTACTGCGTTGACTACCAACTCTGGTCACGTGAATCCTTGTCTGGTAAAATGCTGACTGGTATGCCGTGCAATCTTAGGATTTGCCTCATATAAGTAATGTCTTCCTAGCTTCAGAGAAATTACGACGGTTGCAAGTACCAAATTCTTTTCATGTACTCATAATTGTCTAGATGCATATGCCATTACCTTGCTATCCTGTATTAATACGCATCCCAAACTTTTTCCTGATGCGTCTGTAGATCACAACCGCCTGATCCGGATGGAATAGTCAATACGGTTGTTGTGTTCAGTCGCTTCTTCAACTTTTCGAAAGCGGCTTGACACTCGTTGGTCCATAGGAATTCTTAATCCTTATAAGTCAACCTAGTCATAGGTGCTGCTATCCTTTCAGGAGTCAGTCAATTGTTTATCCAGGTGAAATCCATTTAGACTCCTGTCAACAAAATGATACATTCCTTCATTGTAACACTTTGAACAAAGTTACGAGGCAAAAATTTCATGCTGCCATAGTGATGCACGTACCAGGAAAGTAGGTAGGTAGCGAAGGTCATCTAAAGGTAGCACCGTTTATAACTGCAATCTAATCTAATAATAGGGTTTGGTAATTACCCAAAACACAAACAGAAATGGCTACAAAAACAATACACTTTCGTATTTATACTAAATACGAGGTTTTGTCTTTCCGAAATAAGGGAAGACGGAAAACAGTAATCAAAAGTTCAAGGGGAAGGTAATAGATTAGAAGTGTGGGGATCAAGGCGTTTAAAGAATTCAAATGGGAATTGTCAAAACAGTTGTGGATTGAAATGCTATTTTGATAATTCCTATTCACATGCTCGTATCAGTACAGTTACATAACTGATACGATATGCTTAGACATATCTAGAGGGCAAGTACATTTGTCTACTAATCACTATATATCTCAATCCACGTAAAGTAGTTATACGAAGGATGAATCAAAATGTACTAAGGTTGATCAGACCGTAATACACTGATTCTGAATAGACAACTGTATTAGTGGAGTGGATCAGGCCCCAATAACACATGTGTCATGAACAAGCTCAAAAAAGAATAAGCTTGCAAAACTAGGCTATAATAGCATCATAAGTCAAGGTAGGACAGCAATTTTAAGTATGCTAGATTATGATGAGAGAAATTACAACATAATTCACAATCACAAAAAAATAAGACTCTACAATCTCTACAGTTAATATTCTAACTCCTTGTCTAAGTCGCTAGTTGACCTAAAAGAGGTATGGTCTTCTAAATTCTACAATCTTAATATAAACTATAGGTTGTCTGCCTAAACAGAGATTTAAGGAAGTCTGCGTAAAGTATGGATTCGAGGTTGTCTGCGTAAAGCAGAGATAAAATAATTTGGCATAACGCATGGCTTCAGGGCTATCCGCGCAACACAGAGAAACGTAAGGTAGAACTTCAGAGCTGTCCGCGTAAAAAGTCTGTACGTAACAGTCTGCGCGTAAAAGTCTGGGTGAAAGTCTGGGCGTAAAAGTTTTGCGCTAAAATCTGCGTAAAACTATCTCCTGTGTAAAGTCTAGCATTCGTCGCAGCGTAAAGTTGTACGAGTAACTCATGAGTTTGTCAGTCAAATTTGGTGAATTCTGACATCAGACAAAAGTAATTGTACAGATCGAGGGGATGGTTTGATGATGGTTTGCACGGAGTTCTAGGTTGTCGTTTAGGGACCTTATGGACATAAGTCATCTTACTATCGAGGTGAGACAAAACCAGATGTCCCGTCAGAAAGCTGTTTCTTTTTGCACAGGGCTCGAGGCGTATCTCTGCGCAGGATTTGGTCGAGTCTTGGAAAAGCTAAGGCTGTAACAAATACGCTAACATCATATTCTTATGTTACGCCTAAAACAGGTTACTCTACGCTGGTTATTTATTTATTCAGGAATCATCAAGATTACGCAGGGCAGTTACCTACGTGATTTTTAGGATGTGTCCTACGCAGGATAAGGGATACTAAGGAATCGTAGGTAGCAGTTATTATAACTGCAGCGTAAAGGAGATAATCTTCTGCATAATTTGGTTTTTATGCTAACAACGGTCAAATGGGTTTTACGCCAACAAGGGTAAAGGGTCTTTGGCGTAAAACTCTGGTTTATCCAAACATAGGCTGAGGTTTCAGTCCTAGTATTCAATCTTAGATTTCTATGGGTTTCTCAAGACTAGGGTCAATACTATAGTCAAATCTCTAATAATCCTATCTCTAACTAATCCTAGTAGTGTTTATACTACACTCAAGTCATACATAAATACGTCAAGGGATAATGGTAATTTAATCTATAGGTAGTGATGCTAGGGTTCATTTAGGAAATCTGGAAGGCTAGGGTTCACTAAGTAGTCTGAACTTAATGATATGTCAATGCCCTAGTTGTGTTCTTAATAGGAATACTACCCTAAGTATCATCCTATCAATCAGGGATTTCTATATTCTAGTAGGGGCTATACTTAAGGAATTATCAGGGAAGCACATGAATCAAGCAGGATACAATTTTGTAAGTAGGACAGACTGGAAAGAAGATTAAGTCATAGTCAATTTTGGATGAGATCCTATACTTTAATCCTAGGTGCAGGCTTGCTCGGTACAGTAACGTAACCGAGACAATATGCTCTGAGACGCAGGCTTGCTCGGTACAGTAACGTAACCGAGACAATATGCTCTCGACCTGCATGGGCCACCACTAAAAACACTGTCACGCCCCAGTCCCAAAATACGTAGGACTAGGATACGTAACCGTGCCAGCCGCCCGTATATATGGCAACTCCAATATATGGAAACCACATATACGTGCGTACGCTGTATAATGAACAATAATTCACCAGTGGTATAATTAATCATAAGTCACAGGATAATATCTAAATCTCATCCACAGAAATCACATAGACATGAATAACCAATAACTAGGTAACTAAATCTCAACAGTAAATAACTAAAGAATGACAGTCGGATGGAAACAAATCCACTGCCGAAATAGAATATAAAATAAACCAGATACACACCATATAAGAACAACATCTGCCAATCACGAGGCTCGAAGAGAAGACCTCCTCGGAATATACGTAACCTGTCCGGATCTGTGCTCCTGTGAATACTCAAGAACATACACACCTGGCAGGGAACCAGGTCCTCAGAGGGACATAGCAAGATACATAAAAATGACATGCCATAATGTAAATACTGAATAAATAAATGGGATGTGCTATCCATCTAAGTGAATACAATTTAAAGACCTTGTAGTACGCATGGGAATGTGTGGCTAGACATATGCTGACGTAATTCACCAATCGTCGGGACTGGCTAGTATATGTGTCATATGCCCCCGACTCAGGGAACTCTGCAATCGTCCATCTCCGAGGAGCATGGATCGAAGGATAAAGACTCAATGAAGGGGGTGTCCCATATGCCTACTAGATGTCTTCCCCGCCCAATATAGATGTACAAGTCGTGAAGACGACGTGGACACCTCCTACTATGATGCAAGTCTCAATAAAATAAACAACTGAGCTAAATACCGCTACACGTGTTGCTCACACTGATGGCCAGTCGCGCATGAGGCACGCGTCCCTACATGTACTCACTCTGTGACGTGTAATGATACGTGTCAAGGCCTGAGAAGTTATATCAATAATTTCACAACTTTAGGTGGGTTTACTAGACACTAGGTCAGACACAAGTCCTAACGTCAACGCCATCGTTGACTGCACCCGAGTCTGCTCGGACGCGCACATTTATATAATATTAAAATAAATAGACATGTAACTAATAATAACTGAATTTAAACAGTACAACAAGACAAGGTATACTTGCCTGGCGGGAGAGCTGCAAATATAATGTCCAGATGTCAAATACCAAGTGTCAGAAACTATGGCCTCAGAAGGAAAGTCTCCGGATACTGAAATAAACATCACTAACAGTCTCAGAAAATATCAAATAGCTAGAAACGCCTGTCCTTAAGTCCAATTTGGACACAGGGGCAAAAATGATAGTTTCCGGTCAAAGCGGGGTCCACATATGGGCCACTTTGCACCGAAAAGCGTGTCAGGGTCAAAGGTCTCCAAATTCGCCAAACTTAGTGTCAACAAGTCCAGAACGTCGATACGAACCCAACGGAACTTCCAGAATTGGATTCCGATGAGCCGGTCACAAAATCGCCCGTCAAGTGGAGCCTGTGGGGCCCACGATACGCGATTTTGTCAACGTTCTCAGAATCGAACCAAACTTGGCTCACAGGACCAGCGTATTGCTACGAGTCCGATGGCGCAAGTTTCGTCTCGATCCGACGTGTGTACACAAAGTTGCAGTGTGTTCCAGAACTGACGGATACGGGACGGTGTCGACGGATACGCGTTGATTCCGGTGTGCACGCACATCCAAATCAACTTCTCCGAATTCCTACACGTCCGTATCAACGTCGCGCACGTTTTGGTAAAGACCGCGTGCGACCAAGTCGTCCCGTTTGGCGGGGCGTACTCAGTTCCGGGGTGAATTGGGTCGTTGTTTTTCCTGTATTTGGATCGCGGTTCGCGATCGCCACAGGACGCGATGCTCCGAGCGAGTTGCACGGGCACCGAGATGGTTACATAGTCTACACGACACAACTGACGGAATTGAAAACAGGGTTACGAGGAGAGAGAAAGATATACCTGAACAGGGCTCGAGAAACGGCATTTTCTCGTGTCCGACACGTGTCCGACACGTGTCTGAGCTAGGGCACCGGTTCGGGTTCGCCGGAGAGGAGCTGGCCACGGCTGGGGGAGGAGGAGAGGGGAGCTGGGGAGTCGGACAGCGGGGCTGCGGCGTCGCCGGCCGGAGCTGGGCGGAGGCGGCGGCGCTGCCACGGCGGGGAGGCCGGCTCGGGGAAGACGCTGGCCGGAGAGATTCGGGCGGCTGCGGCCTCGTGGCCGAGCGGGGGGGGGAGGAAGGAGGAGAGAGGGAGGGAGGCGAGGAGAGAGGGGGCTCGCCGAGGGTGGGGGAGGGTCCGGCGGCGAGGGGGGGAGCTCCGGCCAGGGGCGGCGGAAGCGCCAGGGGGGGGTCTGATGCTGCGGGGGAGAGGGGGTAGTTTTTTTAGGATAAATTTTATTTTATTTTTCTTTTTCTTTTAGTTTTATAGAAATTTATATTAATATAATATGTAAAATATCTATAGATTTTTTGAGGATATTTTCGGGATATTTCCGGGATCTCTTCGGGTGGGTCCCGCGTCCAAATGGACGGTGCAGGTTCACCGGCCAATGAGGGGGTGACACTTCGCACTGAAATTTGTAGGAAAGTCCCTGTAATTTCATAAATTGCGTAAAGGTCCTATTTTGGGGAAATTGCGCAATTAGAAAATTGTTTGGGAAAAACATCCGGTTCCTGAAATTGCTAAAATTCACAGAATTGAGGGAAATTGCTATGTGAGGGTCCCGGAGGAATGGGGGTGAGTCTGGGCAGATACTGGGCCTGGTTTCTGGGTGATACGAGTCATCATATTTATTAATTAATAATTACTGCGCACGATGTTCTCTAATTATTTAGAGGCAGATAGGGTCATAATTTTTCTACGGTGTCAATACACTAAATGTAGTATACTCAGTGTAGAAAATTAACGTATTTTTGTTTGGGCAAAACAGGTGCAGGTTGGGCCTCAAATCTATATTGGTACAGAGGTGGGTAAAGAGCAGGAAATTAAATAGGAAATAAATACGGACTTTTGTAACGATATTTGTGCGTCTCAAACGAGGCTCATTTTAACACATCTGTAAGTTGCACAAAGTTCAGAAAAATAGTCTAACATGTCTAGGACAGGTATGTGAACTTTATTCGGGGATAACAGTCAAGGTAAAGCTCCAAATAATTTGGTGACGGACAGGTGAACAAGTCAACAGGATATGTAGGCAAAATAAATTAAAATATTGCCATAAATCCTAAATTGTTAAAAATAATCATAAAATACTAAAATCTGGTCGAGGGGGTTTACAGTCCCATACGTCTACTAGTATCTTTCCCGCCCAATATAGATGTACAAGTCGTGAAAACGACGTGGACACATTCTACTATGATGCAAGTCTCAATAAAATAAACAACTAAGCTAAATACCGTTACACGTGTTGCTCATGCCGATGGCCAGTCGAGTATGAGGCACGCGTCCCTACATGAACTCACTCTGTGACGTGTAATAATACGTGTCAAGGCCTGGGAAATCATACCAATAACTCCACAACTTTAGGTGGGTCTACTAGACACTAGGTCAGATACAAATCCTAACGTCAACGCCTTCGTTGACTGCACCCGAGTTTTCTCGGACGCGCACATTTATATAATATCAAGATAAATAAACATGTAACTAACAAATACTGAATTTAAACAGTACAACAAGGCAAGGTATACTTGCCTGGCAGGAGAACTGTAAATGTAATATCCAGATGTCAAATACCAAGTGTCAGAAACTATGTCCTCAGAATGAACGTCTCCGGATGCTGGCAGGAGAGCTGTAAATGTAATATCCATATGTCAAATACCAAGTGTCAGAAACTATGTCCTCAGAATGAACGTCTCCGGATGCTGAACAGGGCTCCGCAGAATGAATTTTTCCTGTGTCCGGGTCGTCTTGACACGATACGACACAGTGTCCGGCTGTGTCCGGGCTGTGTCCAGGCTCTGTTGTGTCCGGTACTGCGTCGAGTCCGGTACTGCTCGAGTCGGGGTCGTCGCGGGGTGGTCCGGAGCCGCTGCGGCTAGGGCTCCGGGGTCGTCGGCTCGTCGACGGAGGAGCTGGGTTGGAGCACGGCTGAGACGAGCGGAGATGGGGCTCGGGTGGCGGAGGGCGGCGTCGGGGTCCCTGGTCGAGGAGTCTCCGGCGAGACTGGACTCCGGCGAGGTTGGCTTGGGGAGAAGGAGGTGAACTTGGGGAAGGAGATGAGCTCGGCTCAGCCGAGAACAGCGGGGCTGCTCGGCCGAGTCAGGCGGAGGACGAACGGGCTGGGGAGGGGGAGGAGGAAGTCGAGGCCGGCGAGGCGAGCTCAGGGAGGAGGTCGAGGGGGTCGATGGTGGTGATGGCGAGTGGCTCCGACGATGGGGAAGGAGAAGAGGGGAAGAGGAAGTCGGGGAAGGAGAAGAGGAGGAGGAGAGGAAGGGGCGGGGGCCGACGCTGGCGGAGGGGAAGGGCTCGGGGGGAGAGGAGGAGGAGGAGGAGAGGAAGGGCGGGCGGAGGTCGGGGGTCGGCTGCACACAGGGGGGGTCGGGCCCGAGCGGGGTGCTCCGCCGGAGAAGAGGGAGGCTGAGGAGAGAGGGGCCAGCAGGGGGGAGGCTCGCCGCGGGGGGGGGAGCTACTCCGGTGGGGGGGGGGGTAGCCGGCGGCTGAGTTAGGGTTAGGGTTTTGGGTTTTTCTTTTTAATTTCTTTTTATAGAAATTAATTTAGGGGTAAATTTGTAATTTCACATGTAGGATATTTTTCAGGTGGGTCCCGCTTCCAAATGGACGGTGCAGGATCACCGACCAATGAGGGGGTGACACCTCGCACTGCAAATTTGCTGAAAAGTCTCTGTAATTTCATAAATTGCGCAGAGGTCCTATTTTGGAAAATTGCGCAATTACAAAATTGTCTGGGAAAAACACCCGATTCCTGAAATTGCTAAAATTCACAGAATTGAAGGAAATTGCTGTGTAAGGGCCCTGAGGGGGTGGGGGTGAGTCTGGACAGGGGCTGGGCCTGGTTTTCTTGGGTGATACGGGCCATCGTATTAATTAATTAATAAATACTGCGCACGGTGTTCTCTAATTATTTAGAGGCAGGTAGGGCCATAATTTTAATGCGGTGTCAATACACTAAATGTAGTATACTCAGTGTAGAATATTAACGTATTTTTGTCTGGGCAAAATAGGTGCATGTTGGGCCTCAAATCTCTATTGGAACAGGGATGGGTACAGATCTAGGAATTAAAATACGTATATTTTTAACGATATTTGTGCGTCTAAAACGAGGCTCAAAACAGAGTATCTGGGAGTTGCACAAAGTGCAGAATAATAGGCTGGCATGTCTAGGAGAGGTATGTGAACCTTGTTCGGGGATAACAGTCAAGGTAAAGTTCCAAATAATTCGAGAATGGACAGGTGCACAAATCAATAGGATATGTAAGCAAAATAAATTAAAATATTGCCATAAATCCTAAATTGCTAAAAATAATCCTAAAATGCTGGAATCTGGTCGAGGGGGTTTACATATATCGTGGAAGCCAAAGAAGCAATCTTTACTCTCAGAGTTCTTTGCACTATCAAGCTGCAGCAAGTAAAGCAGAATAGCTCTAGAAGCTCTCAGATAATCTTTCTATGGTTAGTACACAGATTCGGGTGATACCGATATACTGAGAAAACCAGGAAGCTACAGCAATGGCATATGTTCATCTCTTCAACGGTTTGAAGAGAATTATGTGGATAGAACACAGGACACTGAATGAGCGCAGATTGCGTGGATTATTACAATGCTTAATGATCGAATTCAAGCAAATCTGGTGATCCGTTCATGATAGACTTCAAGGGCCAGTACAAGACACTGAATGAGCACAACTAGCGTAGATTATTACAGTTTTGATGATCGAAGCCAGGAGAGTCTGCCTGATCCGTTCATGTAAGGCCTCTAGCGCCAGCTGATCCCAAGAACTATAAAGAAGGGTAGTACTCCATATTACAGTGGCGTGACACCACAAGAAGGAGTGAACCTCCGCTTTGGGTCATATCACAATAGTGTAACACCGCATATAGTCAAGGACACAACATATATGGGCTTGGAGGACCTCTGATATTGTGTCTTTGCAATCCTACCATTTAGTTTTATGCTTTTAGTTCAAAGAGAAAGCTACTAGGCATCTAGCTATTGGTTCAAGGGAGGACCATTGACTGGGAGAATATCAGGAACAGTGGATAGTCCTTAGAGACATTGAGGGGTTACGTACCCAGAACCAATGTTGTCTACTCCTTGTTCTTTGTGAAGAACAATTTTCTGTGGAAGGATGGTTTTGACGTCTTAATGAGTTCTCGGGTAGAGTGAATGTCCGGTGTGCTTTACAGGAAGCACGTAGTATCAGCACTACAAGGGACTGAGATCCCATGCTACAGTGGCGTGACACCACCAAGATATAAAAGATGTAAATCCTCGGCATTAAGTCATGTTACAGCGGCGTAGCACTGCACATAGGCAGGTAGCTTATTGTTGTAGAATGAAAAGTGGTAGGCAGCACTACAAAGAGGGAGTGAACCTCATGTTACAGTGGTATGACACCACAGAGGTAAAAGATGTAAATCCTTGGCAAAAACTTATGTCACAGTGGCGTAACACCGCAAGGAAGCGCAAGACTTCGTGCTGGATAGTTTTGCACTACAAAGAGGTAGTGAACCTCATGTTACAGTGGTATGACACCACAGAGGTAAAAGATGTAAATCCTCGAAGAAAAGTCGTGTCATAGCGGCGTAACACCGCAAGGAAGCGCAATGCTTCATGCCAAGGACTCTTTAAGAACTCACCTATAGCGTATGGAAAGAGATACATGCCGTCTCTTGAGGGAAAACTTGTAGACGTCTAAAATACATACACCAAAATCAGGCGTGCACAGGGCCTTTAATGTGCAACCAGAAGCACAGTTGATGTCATTGTGTGAGTGAAAATAATTACAACTATGGTGCAGAATTCAAGGCTTAGTCTATTCTTGTATCATACTGTTATTTGACCTATGCGGGAAGATTCAAGTCGAAGCAGCATCTATCCTAATGCATGATGGGCATTCACTGTGAGGAACGCTCAACCCATATATTGAGATATGTGCAAAATTGTTGGTATTTTTGCCTTACATTGCCAAAACCTTTTTTTTTTTTGTTATTTGTTACCAAACTTGAGTCGGCTCCCTAGTTTTGGACATCAGAATAAAATATTTCGAAATGTCAGCTGTATATTACCATATAAATAAAACTTGGAACAACAATGGCCGGCACCTTTTTCGTTTCTTTCAATTATTTGTCATGTTTCCTTGATAGTTACAGGTGTGCTAAGTACGATACACATATGTCAAGCGTTGGATTCGGATTTCCTACTATCGATATTTTATGTTGTCCGGTACAACCCATACTACATAATAACAACTGTCACGGGATGCTGAAATCTCGTGGCTACAATGGCAGCAGGACCGGCACTAGGGTAAGCTAGACCAGCCATCGGGCTTGGACAACCTCCGGTCAGGACAATCCCCACTCGGCCCCTAAGTTCTCACATCTCCGTCAATAGAGCCTCTGCGACCCACCACTAATTCCTCTCTGTCAGTTGAACTAGCAATCCACCAGGCCAGAGACGGATTCAATAGTAGTCTGGGTGGGCTGAAGTCCACTCCAATTCTTTTTCCTTTTCTTTTTCATATAGTTCTTTTATATTTTAATTTTTTTTAGGAGTTAGCTCACACCTAGCACACCATAATCCAGTATAGTCCACCACTGTTTATATTTCTGGATATGTCTCTGCACCATGCCTATAGTTTGAGTTTCCTATGGGAATGTCTCGAGTAGCTAAAGGAGAGGAACTCGGAATCCGAGCTCCATGACGTAGTCTGGGTGGGCTGGAGTCCACTCCACTACAATTCTTTTACTTTTTCTTTTTCATATAGTTTTTTTATATTTGAATTTTTTGTAGGAGTTAGCTCACACCTAGCACATCATAATCCAGTCTAGTCCACCATAGTTTATATTTTTTGATCTACACCTGCACCATGCCCATAGTTTGAGTTTCCTATGAGAAGGCCTCGAGCAGCTCAAGGAGAGGAACTCGGAATATGAGCTCCACGACGTCGTCTGAACCGGAGACTTCGACGTCGCTGCCTACCCCACTCGCCATCAATTTTTTTGATATATTCTTTTGGAGTTAAGGGCAAGGGGCAACCAAATTTACATTCGGCTAGGGCAACCCAACCCGCTGGGCCGTCCCTGAGTGGCAACTGCATGAGATATTGAAATCTAGTGGCACAATTTGTATACATATTTTCAAACAAATCGAGATTCAAGTTTTAGAGACCTGAAAAATAGATTTTGATTTCTTTAACCATATTTAGTAAGTTGGATTAAAAATCGTGAGATAATACGGAGGACTTTAAATTTTCAAATACGATGGAAACAAAAATGCGGTTAGTTTCGTCATTTTTTCGACGGTCATACTCTCATTGACACGAATTTAATTTAGATAATAGTAAAATCATAAAATTAATAAAAAAATATTTATGAAAATCTAAAAAAAATTAAAATTTATATTTATGTCTGAACCAAGCGTCAAAACAAAAAATTTGCTCTACATATTTCTAATCTAGTCAAACATGAACATGTAAATGTTGATTTTTTTTTTCCAACCAAAATGAATTTAAAAGCGAATTCATAGTAATACAAAACCTTCTTCGAAATACCACCTAAGAGTTTCTTGTGGTCTGGTTGTCATTGAATTCTTAGTTGGCGATTGAGGGATACATTCGTCGTAAACTTATGTTACATATATGAGTCGGATGGATTCAAATTCTCCTCTCCTAAAAGGATGTTTGGTTAATTGAAAGAGGATTGAAAGTGAACATAAATTAAAATTTCGGCTAAACTTTTTTGACGTTTCATGTTTGGTTGCTATGTTTGAAAGTGGACAAAAGTGATGAGGTGACCTCTCTGCAGTTTCTATCTCCCTCATTATTTCTCCACTTTTACCACCGATTTTTTTTGTTGAAAGTGAAAGTGATTTTTCAAAAAAAAAAAAAAATTTAGAAAGAGAGAGAAAATGGTTGTTTGATTGCACACTATGAAACTAATTTTTTTTTTTTTCACTTTCAACAACAATCCAAACAACCAAACTCCTTTATCTCAACTTTCAACAATTATCCAAATAACAGATTTTTTTTTTCACTTTCATATTTTCCGCTTCAACCAACAAAAAAACTTTTGAAAAGTCACATTTTTTTATGTACGTATATGGGATGGGATCAAATGCCATCACAAACCCAATTTTTTTACTTTATATTTTCGTATACTTTCGTGCAACCAAACAGCCCCAAAATAGTAGAGGTTAGAAACATACCACCCATATCCCTTTCATAGAGAGTGATGGCATTTGATCCCATCATCATGAAAATAGTTTTTACTTACTCTATGATTTGCATAAAGGAGAGGATCCAACTTGGTAGGACACATCAACATCAAAAATAAAAATAGAAGGTTGCAATAATGATATTGGCTAATATCGATCTAGTATAAAATTTGAAGGAAAAAAAAAACACTATTCGATTGCTATCTCCTTATGGTAGTTGTGAAAGGCTTCTTCTTCTTCTTTTTTTTTTTTTTTTGTGTGGAGGCACACAATTTTGATAATCTTTTTACATAAAAGTTATATTTAATAACTATCAAAATTGAAGAAAATTCTTTTTTTTTTTTAAATTGAAGGCACGTGAGAAGTGGACGACTCGACAAACTGAAAAAAATATTAAGGCCATATTTGGTTCGATTGTCATCCCTTATATTTTCTTTCCTCCGAGCAAAATAAGACTACGTTGGTGGTCCCACAAGGGGATCAACATAGGTAACTCATGAGGTCGACACGTGTGAAGTGAACGATCCGACAAACTGAAAAATGTATTAAGGTCTCGACAAACTGAAAAAAGTATTAAGGTCCTGTTTGGTACGCGAAAAGAAAATGATAGAAATTAAATTTCTTGTTTTTGCTCTTTTTTAAATAAATTATAATTTTTATCCTTTTTTTTTTCTTCGAGAAAAGGTCAAGAAAATTAGAAAGAACAAATAATTTTTTTTACGGTGCAAAAGTGATTTCTTGATTGTGATAGATGAATTTTTTTTTTTCTATGAAAATTATTTTTCTTTTCTTCCAATTTTTTTTAACATCTAGATTTAGAAAATGAATGACTTATATTTTTTTAACATCATGATTCCGCAACCCG
This sequence comes from Iris macrosiphon, assembly GCA_036927795.1. Classification (NCBI taxonomy): domain Eukaryota; kingdom Viridiplantae; phylum Streptophyta; class Magnoliopsida; order Asparagales; family Iridaceae; genus Iris; species Iris macrosiphon. Next base: position 13,410,250 of record JAYESA010000005.1, on the reverse strand, counting down.
TTAACCAACATTATAAACTCCGTCCGTACATACACGAGCATATCCGGAACGTAGGGGTATTTTCGTCTATCAACACCTGAGTGCACTCTCAGACTCTCGAATAAGAAGCAGCCTTGCGTTAACACTAGCACTGATTGCATGACAAAATTTTGCATTTAAGTACCTACGAAGTTAACAATTGCACTTTTTAAAAAGTATACAATGTCAAAACTTTCCAAAAAAATACCATGTAATGTTAAAATAAGGACGGACTCTTCCTTTAGGCAAAGGAAGGAGTTGTCTAGGATTCCACTTTTTAAGGGACCCAAAAAATATGAAATATTAGTATATAGGTATGCTTTCTTATAGTAAATAGGTTTGTTCAAGGACCGAACGAATCTTTTTCTTGAGATCGAAAAGAAAATCAAAAAGATGAAAAGGACGAAGCCCTAAACACTCCTTTCTTTAGTAGCCAAGGCAGTAGCCTTTCCTTCCGGCGATATTGGCTTGGGTCGCTGGGGTAGATTGGTTTGGTTGACCTTGCTTTCTGTTATGCCTGAGATGGTATCCTTTGTTTGGGTGGTATGCTTTCGGGTAGTACGGTTTCTGTTCTAATAGTCAATTTCTTTAGTGAAGCTAGCCTATTTGATAAAATAACTTACATAATGGAAATGTACAACCACATAATAAGTATCATGTAGAGCAATGTCTAGCCCAGAATTTGCTAGAACTATTCTAGTTAACCCTCCTATGGTGAACAAAAAGATGGACACTACAGCAAATAACATGGGTGTTTTGTATTGTATCGAACCTCACCACATGGTAGCGATCCAACTAAAGATTTTGATTCCAGTGGGGACAGCTATGATCATGGTAGCTGCGGTGAAGTAAGCACGCATATATGTAATCATAAAAAATAAAAATAAAAATAAAAATCTTTGAAAGGTTCTTACAAACTATATCTTGTTGAAAAAAGAAGAATATGTAAAACGATATAACTGGCTGGCTTGGTAAAACGTGATAATCAATTAAGATCAGTTATCGCTTCTTTCTCTCCTCTCTTATAAAAATTATCGTACCGTCATCGTCTCTTCATCTTTTTTGTTTTATATAAAAAAAAAGAAAAAGAAATCATGCTCTCTCTTACAGCTTCAAGCGCCTGCAAGGACGATACTCGTATATAGATATATTTTTAAAAACATAGAATACTAGTATATAGGTATATTTTCAAAAAGGATCTCATATTTGGACTTTTGTCTACGATCTCTAAATGGCTTGAGACGGACCTGGTTAAAAACAGATTTTAATCTTAAGAAACACTAGAACATATACGTACATATTTATTATATTATAGTTCCATCCATATTTTTCGAATTTTGAAGGATTTATATGCAACTTTTATGGAAGACTAGGGACAACGTCGAGTTCCATGGAAAAATTCCGATGAACTAAAAAAAACTTTCTATTCGAGTCCTTATAACAGCTAAATTACCTTCTTCTTCTTTTTATATTTCAAGAAAATTTATATGTACAACCTGGATTTAAGCAAAATAGGCCAACTCAGGCCCATTTAATTTTCATATTATCCATAGACCCTAACTAATAATATACCTTAAAACCAAGGACCTTCTTGAAAAAAAGCAGAAATTTCAAACTGCAACCGGCACAAAAATCTCAAGCGTATCGGTGGCCGAGAAAACAATCTCCATCGACTCCTGCCTCCGAAATCTCAGCTGCCTCTCTATAAATGCCTCCACCGTCCTCCGGAACTCCACGTCATCACCATCTCCCCCCACATCCTCTCGCCGGAGCTCCGCCGATTCCTCCTCCTCTCGCCGGAGCTCCACCGATTCCTCCTCCTCTCGCTGGAGCTCCGCAGACCCCTCCTCCAACACTTCCTCCTCCTCCACATCAACATTCTCTCCTTCTCCTTCTATTTCTACTTCTTTCCCTCCTTCTACTTCTTCTTCTATTTCTACTACTGGTGGAGGAGGAGAGTGGTGATCGAGGAGATCGGAGATGACGTCACCGGAGGAGGAGGAGGAGGAGATGAGGTGGCCGGAGCTGCGGAGGAGGAGGAGGACGATGGCGTTGCCGAGGAGGAAGACGAAGCGGGGGCTCAGGACGACGCCGGCGACGCGCCGGAGGAGGTCGCCGGAGAATCTCGCCGCCGCGGGAAGGAGGAGAACGACGGCGAGGGCCTCCAGGTAGAGGAGCCCCCGCCGGATCTGGCGGATCCGACGGCTGGAACCGCGATCCATCTTTCGTAATCCGACGGTTGGGGGGAAAAGAAGAGCGGTCCGGTGTCCCGCGAGTGAGAGTAAGAGGAAGGAAGAGGCCTTTTTCTTTTCTGCACCCTCTGGAGAGAGCAGGTCAGTGCTTCTACTTATACTGCCGGTAAACAGATTTTTTTATTATATTGTCATCTTGTGTTGCGCTAGTTATTATTTTGAATTAGTGTTGGATGTGGTCACCGTCGGTTATTGTCACCTCCGTGTTTTTCTTCCGGTGCTTGTGAGCAGAGAGTGAGCTTTATGGTTTGGCAATTGACCGGGCCCGAACCGTATGACCACTCACAAGAACGACGCTCTAGAAAGAAAAGAAAAAATTTGAGATCTCAAAAGATTTTGAAAATAGAGGAGTCTATGTAAATGAATTATAGCCTTTGTAATAATTATAGAAGCTTTGTAAAATTTTCGCACTTAAATAATATTTTGGAGACTTTAATAAAATTTAGAATTTCGGAGTCCTAGGTCTATGTCTATGTTGTCTATATTGTGAGCCGATTTTGAACAACTTATTATAACGATCTACATTTTAACTGATTACATAGGCAGAGTCATTGGGATTAAATTAAAATTTAAAATAAAAAATTTTGGGCTAATTTTCTATCATAATTTTAAAGTTTTGGTCTTAGAAATAATTTTCGTTCTTCCACAAAAAATTATCCAGATTAAATGAATGTGTATACTCAAAGCTCTTTTTTTTCTGAATGCTTGTTAGAGCATCCACAATAGAAAAGATTTTAAGTACTACATTTTGATTTTAGTCAAATTTGTACTACTTGAAAGCTGAGTAGACACTTGTATGTGCATACTTGAAAATTGTTAGAAAGTTACGAAACACTCCAGATTTAGAGTGTGTCTTAGCTCATCTATATTAATTACTGGGTCCACCAAAAGTAACAAAATAGCAAAAAAAATATAAAGAGAAAAAAAAGAGAAAATCTTATCAAACAAGAAAGGGAGAAAAAAAGAGGGAGAAAAAAGATGAAGTTAGTTTGGAATGTTTATTGGGAGTGTACCATTGTGTATCAATATTATAGAAATACACCAAAAGTAGTAATTTACACAATTTTAAATAGTTTGAAATATGTGTTTGGAGTGTCTCCACTGTGAATCATCTTAGACTAATTAGCATGATAGTAGACTAAATTTTTTCTTATGGCTAAAAAGTCTACCTCGTAAACTTTTTTTTTTTTACATTTTTTTTTTAGTATATTGGACATAGTTCTACATTAATCAAACACGATACCGTATGAACATAATAAGATATAGACATGATAATACTAACATATTATTTATTTTATTAAAAAAAATTTAGGTTGTATTAATTTAAATTTGGAATAAAATAAAATTCTAATTTCAGTTCGAAATAAACTAAAACTAAAATTCTGACTCCGCAATTGACTAATGACTGATTAGATATACAATCTGAGCCAGTTTCTAAAACATTATTTATTTATCCGAGCAAGAGCAAGGTCACGGCATGGTCGCATACCATAACCGGTCCTTAATTCATTATTACTGATATGTTAAATTTTGTCTTGTGATTTATATCCATAAGGATTTCCTGTACCTTAATTAAATTTATCAAGACACCATTTTCTTCCATCTTCTTTTAACAAACTAATAACAGTACTTGGTCCCGGGGAGCATTCAATTTATTTGATTTCAACCGGATCGAAATAGTCAAAATCGAATAAATCGAAATTCTAAAAATATAAAATCGAACTGAAATTAGCCAAAATCGTAATCGAACCGAACCGAATAACGATTCGGTTTATTCGGTTAGACTATTTGTATTGTTTAATGGGTACAGTCCAAAATTAGAATCATGGTTAAATGATATTAAAAATTAGAATTTTATACACACATTTGTTTTATTTGCGTCAAAAACAGTTGTTAAATTACCAAACTTTGGTTCAAAACACATACACAGAATTGTTGCTCTCAAAATATACACATTTTAGTTACAACATATACATATAATTCGAAATATTTACATAATTGTACAAGTCTTATTCGGTTTTTGGTTTTGAACCGAAACCAAAACCGAATAATTTTTTTTAGTATTTTCAAAATCGAACCTAATTTTTTTTTCAAACTGAACCAAATAACTTATTTCGTTCGGCTCGATTTTTGGTCCAAAATCATATAATGCTCACCCTACTTGGTCCAATCGGACTCGAGTTTCAACCCGACCCGATTTTATTTTGGAGCCAATCCGCCCAAACAGGTGCTCGTACCTTATCTCTTCTGCGTGAGGGAGAGAGCATCGTGCAATCCAGCCTTGTTCGACATTCCCCTCACTGCCTCGCACGAAAACAACTCCCCGAATATGTCACGTGTCGACTTGACTAAGGATGTAACATCGATGGTATGACGGTGAGTTCACCGGGTCGTGGTGGGTACTCGATTTTCGCGCGTCCACTCGTACCGTGTGAAGTGAATTTTAAAGCAAATCCTCGTATAACGTATGACTTTGGGGCCCACTTCCTTAAACCCCCTGATGGACGGCTCTGATTTATCCAGGAACCAGGAACAGTCACATGAGAGATGTAGTGCTCCGTTTTTCCTATTCGGGGAGTGAGGCTAAAAAATACTTTCGGCATCGTTCGATCGGGATAGTTTGAATCAATGTCCTTTCTTTGTTATTGATTGGCTTCTTCGGAATCGATTCTCATATTCAGTGGATCGTGTCCCAAGGACGGACTTAGCGGCAGAGTCAAGAGGGACCTCTTCGCTGCAAGTTTTCTTGCCTAGTTTTCGTTGTCGCATTGTTGTTTTCGTGCTTTCGAGTTTGTTTTCGATTTTGCATTTTCTTGAACAGTTTCAATGATTGCATTGTTTTCGTTCGTTGAACTTCACTTTTTTTTCGATCTTGGAGAATGAGAAGAAAATGTATTGATCGTCTGTTTGTGGCAATGTAGGTGATCATACAGTAGGCGTAACGCGAGCGGAGTCTTGAAGCACCTCTTTCTTTTCCTTTTTCTACCAACTTGTGAGTGGCTACCATCCCAATTAGCTAGCTCTACTTCCAAGTCTTCACACTTATATTCTTGCTCTCTTGATTGTTTCGATCAAACGATACCATACTAACTAAAAGATAACAAGATAAAATTGAATAGACTTGGAATACTTTATGCTTGTTAAACCAACTTGTGAATGATTACACTGTTGCGTGCTAGTTCGTTTAGAATATATTTTTATCTTGTTTCAACTCTATTTAGAGCATATTCTTCTGTTATTGTGCCAAGTTTAGAACACTTTACTATGCGATCAACTGAATAAGAAGACTATGCCATTGCACTGTGCTAAGTAGTTTCATTCTTTCTGATGTCTTGAAATGCTGCATATGATAACTTAGTGTTTTAGATGTCGTTTGTTCACGGATAACTTGTGCACAAGATTTCTGATTTCTGCGGACGGTCGCCGGGCACTGGGACCGATCCGGACGAAACGTTCTGAATAGTCCCAAATCATTCCCGCAGTAGATCTAGACCGATTTTTTTGTCTGTTATGGACGAAATGACGTGTAGCGGGGCTCGCCACCAGTGTTGCATACCATTTTTGTCTCGAGATATAACTTGTCCCCTATGGCATCGTGCCATCGACCCCCTCGTCTATTTAAACTATGCAAGCTAACTGTGTCTTCGTGGCAAGGAAGGGAATTGTAAGTTTTGTGCAGGTAGTTCAGACGGACATGTAAAGTCACCAAGCGGTAGCATGTTAATTTACTTCAATCAATTTCCCTATCCATTGCATGCTTGCAACTTAAACTGAGGAAAGATAGAAAAACCACATAATAAATTGCATGCTTCACATAAATAACGTGTTGATTGGTATAGTTGGGTTAGCTCGCTTTCACCAGTGCATTTCGATGTACTGACCCTCGTTGCAACATGTTTTCTATGCTAAGGCGATCCTGGGAGTAGCTAAGGCGACTTTCCATCCAGCCCACTTACCAGCACATCATGTTCGTGCCCTTTGAAGCGTGTTTGAAGTTCCAGGAGCTCGTGCACATACCTTATGCAGCTCCGTGGCAAGGCGATAGCTTCGCTCGAAGGTGTCTATAGCTTTTGAAGTTTTAGTATAATGATGTAATATATCGGGCGACTTTCTCATTAATTTGCATCCGCTTTTGTAATCCCGTGTGACGATCTTTTGTACTAGTTCAAGAGTTTGTAAAAGTTGTTCATTATCAATAAAGAAGAACTTTTTCTTGTTTTCATATTTTGTTCAACTATCTGGGTACTCTTAATATGTGCTCGTTAATCAAAATACCATGGTCTTCTGCGTTGCGCAACTTAGGCACGTACGACATCACGTCCGGGGGACGACTATCGATTCCACGAAATTGGGACGTGACAAGAGATGTAGGTACGTGTACGGTAGGGATCACGTACGGGTGGTTACTGACTACTAAGTAGTAGTAGATTTTGTGTATTGTATTTGTACTTTAATCTTGTAGATGTGTACTTGGATTACTCTCTAGAAATTGTCTTTTGAGATGTCCGACGTAACGTTCAGGACTTTGTGCACGTTTTGTTGTATGTTTTTGTATCCACTACTTACAACTCCCATAAAAAAATGGAAGAATGATATGTCATCGTGACTCGATTCACTGATCTCCGCCACCCAGCCATAATCTTATACCGTTTTTCGGCAACCACAAGGGTCACTTGAATTCGGTACTGTCTGGAAATTGTCGGCTCTAGGCGCGAAGCGTAGGGGTCCTTCGGTTTGCTTAAGCCTGTATACTAGAGTGGACCCAGAACAAATTTGAGGGGTGGAGATGGGGGGAGACTTCAAGGCCAAAACAAAAACAGAATAATGGAGGACGAAAATATTTTAAATATGAAAATTAAAAAGGACATACGGGATTCGAGGTAAACTTTGGATACACGTCTAAAACATATGTTAACAAATTTATTAAAATAAAAGTAAATAACTATAACAAAAAAAAAAATGGCTGCCATTCGAAATTGAACTAAGGACTTCTAGTATGTAAGTTTGATATGATATTCACTACACTAAAACTCTTTTGAGTCAAGGATGGCCCATAGTACATACTCAATAGATACACTCACGTTTGTGCCCCTTTCATCTTTGGGTCCTGAACCGTCGTCCAGTCTGTCCTGTGTCAGGGTCGTCCCTAGTTAGATCGAGAATGAAGAAAAATATTTTGATACATTTTAAGAATAAATGTAGAAGGGACTACATATAACCTCGATGGATAACCATGAACTACTTGTTTGCTTATCAAATTAGGGTTCAAAAGTTGACGGAATAGTTCGGAATTGATACGAACTAGGACCCAAACACGCAGTAAAGACTCACAGGCTCGAAATTGGGCCTCGACAAATATATATCACAACTTACCATTTTGACTACTAAATAGTTATACATCTATATAACAAAGCAGAGTAGTTTTTATTTCCGACATAAGATAAGAGGATACAGAACGATCATGAATAAAAGATATGAGTATTCCCAATAAAACAAGAAATGTTACGATTAAAATAAAATAATATTTTCGACAAGTGTATGTCATCTAATTTTTTTTTTTATATGGTAAATCAATAATTTTAAAAATATTATTCTTAAACTATATAAATGATAAATAATTTCAAAAGTCGAATTATCCATGTGTGCCGGAGATATGGGACAACTTATTAAGTTTTGTGGAGGCACGAAGATACCTTTTTTTTTTCTTCCGTTTTGTTTAACGGAAAAAAAAAAAAATTTATCTTCCTGCCTCCACAAACGCTCCTTAAGATTTCCATGGATAATGATCTAGAAACCGTCTCTTGACCAAAAGATCGACGAGATGGTATTGCAAGGGAGGTGACGGGTGGTGACGAAGACCCTAGTAGAACTGTAGAGATCTCGGTCTCAAGAAATGGGAATAACTCCCTGTCGTCGCTCTCCTATGTTATTAAACATTATTCGAATTATTTCAGTTGATTGTTGTTTTAAGGAAATAAAATCGCGAAATCAGGAATGGGTCCATGTGTTTCGCTCTTACGTCCGTAAGGGTCCAACCAAAATAGGACCAGTAAAATAAGTTGCAACCTCGCATCTCGCGTTGCATTATTTAAAAAGTTTTCGTATTGATGTGGCAACTTAATTGATTTGTCATATTTTCTTTATGTTAGTCTATGATAACTGTGTATTGTATTTGTACCTGAGCTAGGAGAAGCTCTACAAGCAAATCCAACAAAAGATACAAATCTCATTAAATAATACAAGTAATGATTTCACTCATTAAATAAATAGAATGGAGACAAATTTTCCACATGGGAAACTCCTTTGCTAATTGTACATACTATGCTTGGTTTGAAAATGGTTTTTTGGTAACTGTAATGGCCAAAGAAAATTTTTACAATGTTCAAATTTTTTAAAAAATAAATTGTCAAAATTATTCTTAATTTATAAGAGAAATTATAAAAAAAATTTAAATACCGTGAAAAAGTGAGAATTTTGATAATCAACCTTAAAAAAATTCGGACATTAAAAAAAAAAAAATCTCCTTGACAATTACAGTTATCTTTTCTTTTAAGTAAATTTTTTTTTTTAGAATGTGATTCAAAGTTTTTTGGTCACAACTATTTATCACAAAACTTATGGATAAAGTTCGATTGGTTTGTGTATTTACTCATCAAAAGTTATTTCAGATCATAGTTTTAAAAAAAAAAAAAGTAATCTCAAACGAGTTCATTTTTTTTCACTCATCAAAACTTTTGTGGATGTTTACAATTTTACTCAAGAATTGTAACGTGTAAAACTGGATTAGTATATAAAATGTATAAAGTTCGATTGGTTTGTGTGTATTTACTAAGCCATAAGACATGATGTTTGTAATGAGTAACGCGAACAATTTTTTTGGGTCTTAACCTGAATCCAGTAGTTGACCTCAGTCGAACCGAACCGAGTTGCGACAATGCACGTCGTGTGTGGCCCACGAGACTAGATCACAACAACTTACAAGAGAGCAAAAGAGGAGAAGTATTATAAGGACTTTGATGATGATTTGTCTAGTCAATGTGAAACTAAAAGAAAGTGTTTTTTTTTTCAAGCAAAGAATATAACAAATGTATCTTTGGTTGAAAATCTGGCCACGGGGTCTATTCAAATGTTCCAAAACAAATAAAAGTATGGTTTTGTTAACATGTGTCCTAAGGATATGGGCCGAACCATTAATTGGTTGCGTTCCAGCCCACGCCAAATTTTGAGCCACCTAATTTTTTTTTTTTTTTTGGAACACATATGTCATTTGGTCTAAATTTTGAGCCATCATATTTTATCGTTCTAACCCCTTCCATTAACTCTTATTTAAAAAAAAAAATGAGTACCTACCAAAAATATTTTCAAGTTAATTTTTTTTAACTTGTGGTCAAAATTTAGATTAACGGTTATGCGAGTATATAGTAACAACTAGCAATTATTTTGTTATTTACATATTTTGGATATGAAATTTGAGGTCTCAATTGTATTTTTTGAAGTTGTTGTTTCTCAGTTGCTACTTGTTGTAGATATGAGGATTTGAGATCTCAACCTAATATTTATATACTTTTGAAGGGTTGTAATATTTTTTGACGAAGAAATATTGTACATTGCTCAGTTTGATGATGATCTTGTATAGTCTTCGACCGATATCTAAAATTATTGTTAATTCATTTCGAACCGACGATAGTCCCTTTTACTCTTTCTGGAGGGTAAATATTTTTGAAGAGTATCATACATATTGATGCATATGTTGTTTTTTGACTTGGGTGGACTACATTTAGTTTTTGGTCACTATAAGAGCTATTCCTGCAATTTGTTTACAACAAGGTCTTTTTCTATAGCTTTTAATTACTTGTATATAGTCCATTGCATTCCTCACTATAAAAAAAGATGACAATGCTGGCTTAATAATCTCATTACACACACACATAATGCATATATATATATTATGTTGAATGGTTTCACTCCTGATTGGTAGTTGATCGGACCTACCTATAGAAAGAACACGGATAAATGGTATTATTTTTGACAATTTTTTATTTTTTTAGTATATTGGGCACGGTTCTTCATTGGTCAGACACGATACGCTATGGATACGATGATATATGGACATGACAATGTTGACACAACATTAATTTTGTTAAAAAAAAGTCATGATGTTTTAAGTTCAGTCCATGATAGAATAAAATTCTGGTTCCGCCCTTGCCTAAGGACACATGATAATATCTTGATAAGTGTGCATTTTATATTGATATTTTTATCAGCACATTTATCAATGTACTTTTCACTTAAAATATGTATTGATAAATGTAAAATATGTATTAATAAATGTGCTGTTAGAAATATTAATATAAAATAGAGTCCATTTTTGTTCACCCACAAATACTATGATGTTTGTTCACCCTCCAATATAAAATGCACACGTAGTATTTTCAAAGTCAAAACCACCTTGCTTGGTGAACAAAATTACTTGCAAGATAATTTTGTTTGGATGAAGATGCCACGTATGTATTTTCTATTTCAGTATGAACAAATATTCTAGTATTTGTGGGTAAACAAAAATTGACTCATCTTGCCAACGTTGAAAAGATATCACCAAAGCACACATAAACATGCATAAATATTGCACCAATTTTCTTGCACTTTATTGGTAACTTAAACAAGTTTGGCTGTTAAGAGCATTGATAAGAACAAAAATCTCCAGACATACTTAAAAGACAAAAAGGAAATATTCGTTGAGAGAGGCTGCTTCTTCGTGCTTTTTAAAAACCCACGCAGTTGCATTGACAAATTAAGTCATTATATATTTCTTCTGTTTTGTAGCATTTAAGAAGAAGGATATGACCTGATGCTCATGTGTCTCGCTTTGATGGTGTTGCTAGGAACGCAATATGGTTTGCATCAGAGTTTGGCTCATGAGGTATAATATTTAATTAAATTTATATATTTTAAAATTGGGGTGGACATTATTTAGTTTTGAATCAAAAATCGATCCAAATCGAATAGGAGATATAGTTCGTTTTGGAAAAAAAATTCGATTCGATTTTGAAAATACGAAAAAAAATATTCGTCTTTGGTCCAAAATCGAAAATCAATTAAGACTTGTACGAATATAAATAACTTAAATTATTTGCATATTTTATGATTAAAAATATGTATATTTTGAAGACAACAATTCTATGTATGTGTTTTGAAACTCACCTTTGATAATTTAACAGTTAGTCCAATTTTGATTTCAAATTTGAAATACAACATGGCGTGTATAAAAAAAAATTGTACTTTTTAAATATAATTTAACCACAATCCAAAACTTTGGGTCTGACCCATTAAATAATAGAAATAATTCAACCGAACAAACTGAAATAATTATATCCGTTCGATTCGGCTTTTGATTTTTAGAATTTTTTTTATTCAGTTTTTGCTATTTCGGTTCGGTTGAAACAAAATAAACCGAACGTTCATCCCTAATTAAAAGATAACTTTCATTTAAAGTCTGAACCAATTCTAATTATCTACACCACATAATTCAACTTCCTATTCGACGAGGGACTAAATTATCAACTTTATTGTTGCCATCAATTTTTGAACGTTCAACCGAAAACAAGATACAATCTAACACGTGTCTGGTGGGACACAAATAATATTTTGCAGGGAACACTAAACCTCTATATAGTAATTAATTTCCAGTAAATATATGAATCGACCAAAGCAATCTAAGTTGACTCTGTAACACATGTGTACCGTTTGGACTTTGTGCTAATCAGAGCCTTGCGAATGTTTTAGGAATCAATTTGATGTTGCTTTTCAGAAAACATAGCATTTCTCACTACTTTGCATTGCCTCGTGTTCATCGCACAAAGTTTGTAGCATTGCCAACTCCTTTGGACTTTCTACTTACTTTTAGTAACAGGTTACTTTCAAAAATAATATATATATATATATATATATATATATATATATATATATATATATATTGCATTTTTGCATATCTTTCGAAATAGCAGTAGTTGTATTATTTTTTTTACCATTTAGATTAGATCAAAATCTTGTAAGAAGTTGAATAGTTTAAGGATATAATTTGAACGTTACAAAATAAATAAAAATAAATCAACGACTACTATTTAAGAGAACATGCGAAGATGTTAAAAGGACTCTAGTTGGGTATTTTCTTACCACACACAAAAGGACTCTAGTTGGGTATTTTCTTACCACACACAATCAACTCTCACACAAACACCTTCCACTAAGCATAGTTCAAGTGATAAGTACTTGTTGACATAAGAATCCGAATTTAGCCACCGGGTGGAGGTTCGATTAAATGAGAAATGTAAAAACAAGTTATTGTTAGTCCCTAGACGAATCAAAGATGGTGGAACGCGGGCCATAGCAGAGCTGCTAGCGAGATTCGAAGGTCCGCTCTCTACTGGAATCCAAGTTGTCGTCGAGATCAGAGATTCACACAAGAGTTCCTCATCTGATATTTCTCGATTCCAATGAAGCACGAACTAAGAACATGTTACAAAGTGGCTCCAAAGAAATTGAAGATTACAATAAGCAACAAGAAAAATATTTTTTCTCTTTTCGTTCGCAGACGCTACAATGAGAAAGAACGAAACTAAGGAAAAACTAAAGAGAACCACCTTGCTGGGCTGGTCAAAACCACTGTTGCTCAAAGCAAGATTTGTCGTATAGACGATCTGCCCACATGAACCAGCAAGTTCACAAAAGAACTTCTGGAACGCTCAAAGTCACCTTCGAAAACACTCGAAAATATCATGTGAGAGGAAAACACTCTGGGCCGCATATGATCTGGTGTTCTCGGTTTTCCATCTGTGTTCTCTCTCCTCAAAGGAAAGAGGATATCCTCTATATAAATAGAAAAAAACAACACCTATGCGGCCTGAGAAAACTCCAGGCCGCATAACCGCTGACCGACCAGATCCCCCAAATCCAGATGTCAGAGCCGTCGGCGTCGCAAGTCACGTTGCACTACACGAAGCAGACATCGCCGCCAAACGCCGAAAGCAACCGCTCGTGCTGCCTAACATGTTGTACTGCACGAGGCAGACATCACCGCCAAACGCCGAAAGCAGACCATGTCCCCTCCACGTCAGACTCTCCACAGGCAGCACGGGGACCGAGCCGCATGCGCTCCTGGCCGCATGGGCAGCGAGCCGCATGCGCACATGACCGCAAGTCACCTGGTCACATGGGCCCCTGACCGCATGGGCCCTGGCCGCATGGGCACCTGATCGCATAGGCACCTGGCTGCATGCGCTCCAGGTCGCATGGCTCCAAGAAGTATGCGCCCGAGCAAGCAACCGTGCATATAACTCGCACATAAAATGAGCACACGAGCGCCATGCGACGATGTTGACGTGCTAAGTGCAAAGTACGCCAACAAAGCGCCACTTTACGCTCTTGAGCACGAGTCCGAATCCTAGTCCGAGTCGCTAAGCCCCTGCGGGGCTTAGCTCCTAAGAAAAACTTTCCAAAAGTGGTGACAAAACAAAGATTGTCATAATGGAGTTCACACTTAAACCCTCTAGGAAAAGTCAACCCGCATGGGCCTCTACCCCATGTGCATATACAAATACTAAGCATAGCTATATATTGAGATATGCACATTGGTGATTTTCCAATGTGGGACTAAAAATCCTAAAGCCAAGTGGAAAACACCAACAATCCCCCACATATATCACAATATATGGTTGAGCGTTCCACACAGTGACTACCCTTTTACATTAGGATAGATGTCGCCGACGACTTGAATCTTCTCGCATGGGTCAAACAATAGTACGATACAAGAATGGACTAAGCCTTGAATTCTGCACCATAGCTGATATTCTCCCCACTCACACAATGACCTCAGCTGTGCCAACCGGTCGCACGTTAAAGGCCCTGTGCTGACCTGGTCTCAGTGTATGTATCTTGGGCGTCTACAAGCTTTTCCTCAAGAGACGGCCTATATCTCAATCCATACACTTAGGTGAGTTCTTTCACTATAGAGAGTTTATTATCCGACATGAAGCATTGCACTTCTGTGCGGTGCTACGCCGCATGACATGGCCGTCCAAGGCCGAGGATCTCCCTATTGTGGTGTCATACCACTGTAGCATGAGGACACATGCCTCTTAGTAGTGCCGTTACTACACACAACATGGAGCCTTGCGCTCCTGTGGGGTGCTACGCCGCTGTGACATGGCTTAAAGCTGAGGTTCACTCCCTCATGTGGTGTCACCCACTGTAACATGAGGTCATATGCCTCTTAGTAGTGTTGTACTACCTCCCAGCATGAAGCATTGCGCTTCCGTGTAGTGCTACGCCGTTGTGACATGGCTCGAATCTGAGGTTCACTCCCTCATGTGGTGTCACCCACTGTAGCATGAGGTTGTTTGTGGTATTAAACGAAAGGAATGAAATTGTATTTCAATGACGGGGTTTATGCGAAACCCGCGCCCTTCTGTTTACAAACAAACTTGTACAATGTAATCCTATACGAGGATGTGGGAGTACAATTTATTTAATCTGGGTATAAATTGCTATAGGTGTCTGATCTGCGGTCGATCACTTTAGCCCTTGGACCACACGATGTTGAAGAAGTGCCGTGGAAGACAGGTAGCAGCTTCGAAGATTGCAGAAGAGGTTGGACGCACGAGGCCAAGGTCATCGATCCCTGCTCTTTGCCTGCTCTCCGGGCTCTCTCTCTCTCTCTCTCTCTCTCTCTCTCTCTCTCTCTCCTTGGACGATAATTCTCTCCTGGATGATAATTCTTTTTCCGCTCTTTATCCTCCCTGATCCCCATTGATAGGGGTCTCTATTTATAGAGTTTTGGTGACAGTGACCACTCCGTCGGTGTAAAAACCGAGGAGTGGGAAGTACAACACCCTTTTACACAACGGTTAAAGTAACCAATGCCTGCGTATGGATGATCTTTTGAATGAGCGTATGACGCGGGTCCAACTAAGGGAACACAACGCGTACTATTGCTACGAAGATCACGGCGTAAGAGCCACGCAGGTAGGTATCCCGTGTGTAGAAACGGTTGGCGTAGAAGCCAAATGACTGTCACCCTGGCACGGAGGCCAGATAGGCATAGAAGCCGAATAGGCGTAGAAGCCGGATAGGCGTAGAAGCCGGATAGGCGTTAAAGCCGGATAGGCATAGAAGCCGGAGAGGCGTTGAAGCCGGATAGGCATAGAAGCCGGAGAGGCGTTGAAGCCGGATAGACGTTGAAGCCGGATAGGCGTAGAAGCCGGAGAGGCGTTGAAGCCGGATAGGCGTAGGAGCCGGAGAGGCGTTGAAGCCGGAGGGGCGTTGAGAGCCGGAGGGGCACAGGTCTTGAATGGGCGTAGAAGCCGCTGCGTACCGTGCCCGAGTGCTGACGGGGACGTCTTAGCCGAAATCACGGCTTTCGAAGATGTAATCAAATCTTCTACAGAGATTTGCCATCATCCTGTGCATTAAATGCGAAGACATGTTTCGAAGGTCTGCAGCCCTTCTGTGCATCCGTTGCAGAGACGTGCCTTGACTGAACCTGTCACCGCCCCGTGCAATTAGACGTAGAGACGTGCCTCGAGCCCCGTACGATGTGCAGCTTTTGACGTGGCAGGCGGTTTGTCTAGTGCGGAGCGTAAACCGGCTTATGCCTGCCTGTGTAAAACAATGCAGCGTATCCCTCTGTACGCAAAAGAGCGGTTTATGCTGAGGGGACGTCAGTAAGCGATGGTTCGGTGGTATCTTAACCCAATCTTCTGCATTAAATGCAGAGATCCGCCATCATACTGTGGTGTGCGTCCCGAGGGGTCTGTGCCTGTTTCCAGCCGTCGTCTGGGTCGCCGTGCAGCACTTTTTGTCAGGAGTCAGAGGCCAGGTTCACTGCGTTACTTGACAGGTTCATTTCGGGGAAGACGAAGCGTCCCTCGTACGCTATTTAACGCTGCTTTGAGAGCGGCTGAGTTTTTACGCCCTGGAGGCGATGGGGGGGGGGGGGGTTCCCGTCTACGCCGAAGCGGTTTTGGACGTGCTGCACCCTTGAGCTCTTATGCCTGATGGCACTGAAGGCCTTTGCTTGCGCTGCTCTGTATCAATACGCCGCGTAGCTCTTGTCAGCGTATTTTTCATGCTTCTACAAGACCCCCTTCAAAGCTTTTAAATTCCTTGGAATTTGAAACGCTTTGAATGAAGCATGAATGGCCCCTCGTGACTCGAAACGTTTCTGAATGGAGCGTTGAAACGGTCGGTGCGGCCTTTATGGCGGATTTATTGGGGACCGCTGTGATCTCTTTTGCCTATAAAAAGGCGGGGGGGGGGGGGGGGGGGGGTTAACCTGTTTCCCCATATTCCCATCACCATGCTAAAATGATCGCCGGAGTCCGTCGGGTCGATCTGAGGAAGAAGGAGATCATGTTCTTCCAGCATGTTGGGAGCCGAAAAAGACGGCGTCTTCGAGCAAGTGTCCACTGCAGCGATGGATCATGGAAGGATATCTTAGCCTCCCTTGCTCGGGATAATCAGCAACTTTGTATGGCGTTGCACCAGGGGAGAGGAAGGGCCGCTTTGGACCACACAGCTTGCAGACTGTTTATTTCTTCCTGAGACCCCTGCGGACGAGATTGGACAAACCGTAATCTGTCGTCCTGATTGGGTTGGGTTTAAGAAAACCCCAACCGGATCGGCCATGGCGAATGGAGGATCTTGTTGTTCATGACTGTGGTGGTCATGAACATCCATGGAAGAAGAGGAAGATCTGAGCGCGATCTTCAGACGACGAGAGAGTCTTTTGTAGACGGAGTTTCCCTCATATGTAACCATGAAAAGTGAAGAAAAACCCCTGTAGACAGGATTTCCCTCATATGTAATCATGGTTTTAATCTTCAATAAAGTCATCTTTTCTTCATATGATCACTTGCCATACGTTGCTGTGAAGTCTGAATGTGTGCAGCTTCGACACGTCTGATACTTTACGCGACTCTGTATAGAGAGTACTAGGTTCTGTCCTGTTCTTTACGTGCAGCGGATAGTGCATAGAGCGCTGCTTTAGCATTGTGAACACTTAGAACTGTCCTGTTGCTAGGACTAAGGAACCGCGTAGAGTTATGAACTGCTGCTTCTGATGAGCAGGACTTTGTTCAGTCTTCGTCTTCAAGAATGATCTCTCGGAACTCCCTTGAAACAGGGTCGAGGATTCTGGCTGAGCTTTGTCATCTTGACAGACGAGATGTTCAGACTGGAGTCTGGATGAACCTCCAATTTGGGACCCGAAAAGAGTAATTTCTTAATGGTTGTGCTCTGTCCGTTTCGGGTACTTGGGGTCAAGAACGAGTATCTTCTGTGTGAACTCTTTGCACTTGACCGGGTCGGGGACTGTTTTGGATAAGCGGAAAGTCGCGGAGTGCGAAATCCTCAGTCTGTAGCGTATGGGCGTAAAACACCGTCGAGCGTGGAGTCGTAGACTTGTGGTTCTTGAGCGTGAAGTCGTAGGTTTGTCGCCTCTCGAGCGTAAAAGCTACCGAGCACAAAGGCATCCGGGCGAGAAAAACCATAGACTTATAGCTGCTTTGAACGTAAAGCCATAGAATCGTTGCTGTTGAGTGTAGAAAGCTCCTTTAGCGTAGGACTTGTGGATCTGTAGCTCCTGAAAAGAGAATTTCTTCGAGCGTGAAGTTCTGCGGATCTGTTGCTTCTGAGGGTAAACTGAGCGCCACCGAGCGTGAGATCATCGATTTGGTATCTGCTGAGCGTAAAGCCGTAGGTTTGTCGCCTCTCGAGCGTAAAAGCTACCGAGCACAAAGGCATCCGGGCGAGAAAAACCATAGACTTGTAGCTTGCGAGCGTAAAATCGTAGATCTATTGCTGTCGAGCGTAGAAAGCTCCTTTAGCGTAGAACTGCTGAACTGTCTTGCGCGAAATTTTTTTCGAATTCGCTGACTGTCCGTCTTTCGAGGGTAGTGGGTTGACGTAGCACCCAATCATATCCGACTATTTAATGCGAGACTTGGTTAGGGTCTCGAGGAGTCCGTCCGAGGATTCGAGGAGTCGATCCGAGGATTCGAGGAGTCGATCCGGACTCTATATATATCACAAGCTTTGGAGAGAGAAACTTTTCATCCGTCTTCGAGAGTTCTTGACTGTTCAAGCTTTCTCCTTCATTCCTTCTCTGAGCACTTCTAGCTTTCAGAAATGGCGACGAAACAAACCTCCTCCGCTAAGGGAAAGAGCATAGGTTCTTCTTCTTCTCCCACTGCCCCGGCGAGGGAGTCTTCGGTCGGGCAAGGTGGACTTCCTTCCGAAAGTATCCCGCCGACGGGCAGCGCACCCGGTCTGAGAGGTAGAGCTTTTGGGGTGACAAGAATGACGAAAAATCCTTCGCACACGTTGAACGTGACCGCGCTAGGTCGTCTTCTGTGCTGATAGCCTCTTCGGAGGAAGATGATGCACGGAGGCGTTTTCATCTTTTACGCCCACATTTCTCGTGTGCTAGCGCAAAGGCGCCATATTTTCGTAGTTCCGAGCGTAAAAGCTCTGGCTACCGAAAACTGGCGTATGTCGTAAAATAAGCATTTTACGTTTGTGGAGGGGACTCCCGGCGTATAATAACCATATCCGTTCAATCCTGGCGTAGAGCACAGATTGTCGCTCTTTTGGTTCTGTATATTTGTGCAAGATTTTTGTAATGACATACTTTCTTTGCACCTTTGTAGTTAACTTGGGCGAGTCTCCGCTGACCGAGGTGATGGGTTCCTCCGCCGGGATGCTGCACTCGAACTACTTGGAGGACTTGTCCCACGTGGCATTTCCCCTCTCCGGACCCCAGTATCCTGAGGGAAGGGGGTTCCTGTTATCGGTTCAGGGCGAGCGGGCACTGCTGAGCATGATCAACGGGGAGCCCCTGACGTATGTAGACGGAGAGCGGTACATAAAGCCGGCTTTCCTTTTCGGGGACATGATCGACAAGCGATCCCAAACGAAGCCTAAGAGGGAACGTGATAAACTCTCGGTAAACTTCAGCAGGGCACATCTATTCAGAGGTCATACGGACATGATAGAACGTGCTTTGGCCAAGTTTTGTAGGTAAAGTACTATCTGAGGTGAGATAGACGTGATAGGCTTTACTAGAGATTACAGCTCAGAGGTAATATGGACATAGCTGTTTTGTGGGCCTATTACTTTTTGCGCACCTAGGTGCAAGTAAATAGGTTTGAGGACAAGCCCTGCTAGAGGTAATATGGACGTAGCAGATTTTGTGGACCTAACACCACTGGCGTACTTAGATTTAGTACGGGTGTTAAGTTGAAGTGACGATCGATATCAGAGGTGATAATCGATGGTCAGAATCTTGGAAAGCCTGTTCAGAGGTGATATGGACATGGCAGATTCTCCAAGGAAATACAGTTCAGAGGTGATATGGACATGACTGATTTGTGGGCCTATTGCTTTTTGCGCACCTAGGTGCAAGTAATAGGTTTGAGGACAAGCCCTGCTAGAGGTAATATGGACGTAGCAGATTTTGTGGACCTAACACCACTGGCGTACTTAGATTTAGTACGGGTGTTAAGTTGAAGTGACGATCGATATCAGAGGTGATAATCGATGGTCAGAATCTTGGAAAGCCTGTTCAGAGGTGGTATGGACATGGCAGATTCTCCAAGGAAATACAGTTCAGAGGTGATATGGGCATGACTGATTTGTGGGCCTATTGCTTTTTGCGCACCTAGGTGCAAGTAATAGGTTTGAGGACAAGCCCTGCTAGAGGTAATATGGACGTAGCAGATTTTGTGGACCTAACACCACTGGCGTACTTAGATTTAGTACGGGTGTTAAGTTGAAGTGACGATCGATATCAGAGGTGATAATCGATGGTCAGAATCTTGGAAAGCCTGTTCAGAGGTGATATGGACATGGCAGATTCTCCAAGGAAATACAGTTCAGAGGTGATATGGGCATGACTGATTTGTGGGCCTATTGCTTTTTGCGCACCTAGGTGCAAGTAATAGGTTTGAGGACAAGCCCTGCTAGAGGTAATATGGACGTAGCAGATTTTGTGGACCTAACACCACTGACGTACTTAGATTTAGTACGGGTGTTAAGTTGAAGTGACGATCGATATCAGAGGTGATAATCGATGGTCAGGATCTTGGAAAGCCTGTTCAGAGGTGATATGGACATGGCAGATTCTCCAAGGAAATACAGTTCAGAGGTGATATGGACATGACTGATTTGTGGGCCTATTGCTTTTTGCGCACCTAGGTGCAAGTAATAGGTTTGAGGACAAGCCCTGCTAGAGGTAATATGGACGTAGCAGATTCTCCCAGGAAATACAGTTCAGAGGTGATATGGACATGACTGATTTGTGGGCTTCAACTAGTTTCTTCTTTGAAGTAGTTTCGTCGGATTACGAGAATCTCGCCGTATTCCTCCTGAGTGGAGGAGATTAGGCGTAGTACTTCTTCAGGAATTTGCCGTTGATAGGAGCCATTAATAGGTCTCCATTGGGCTGGGCTAGTCTGTAGGCTCCGTTCGAGAATGTTGTCTCGATCACATAAGGGCCTTCTGTAAACCCCTGAATTTTTCCTAATTATTAAATCTGGATTTTTCCCAATTTTCTGGAATTTTCGGCAATTTTTCTGAAATTAAAATCATGGCTTTTAATTAATAAAGGATTTTTTTTATTGTTAATTAATAATATTAAAATATCATGAAAATAACATTTTTGGGTGTAAAATAGAAAACTGGACTTGGGGTAATTTTCTGGGATTTTATTGGGCTTCAGACCTATTTTTAAAAAAAAAAAGCCTAAAAACTAATTTCTAAAAAGTAATTATTTAAATTACTGTTTAATTATTATTATTATTATTATTATTTTTATTATTATTATTTTTATTATTCCGTTTAGGGCCCGGCCCGGCCCAGTGGGCCGAGCCCAATGTATCCCAGCCCAGCCCAGTGCCGTAGCGGGTCGGGCGGGTCGGCCTGACCGGATCCGCGCCCGACCCGCATCTCCCAAACCCGCTCCCCTCACACGACTGCCTCCTCCGGATTTTCCGCCGCCGCGCATTCTCCGGCGCCACGACCGCCTCCCACGTCGCCCCTCCACTCCGGACCCTCCGCCTCGACGCCCGGCTGAGCCTCCCTCGAAAACCCTATTTAAGACCCCATCACCGCCTCCTTTCTCCCCCCGAACACTAAACCCTAACCCTAGATCTACCCTCTCCGGCGAGGCCAGCTTCCGGCGACCCCCGAGACCCGCCGCCCCTGCGCCGTCCAGCGCAGCGCCGCCGTTCAGACCCTCCACCGCCGCCCTCCCCATCGTTCTCCTCCTCCTTCTTCCCTCAGACCCGCTGCCGAGCAGCTTCCAGCGACCGCTGCCGGCGCCGCCCGCATCTCGAGCACCGGCGACGTCGACCCTGACCTCGCCGCCCCTCGCCGCAGCCCGCCGTGACCTCGCCGACGCTCGACCCGCCTCCGGTGATCCCCAGCGAGCCCGGACACGCCGCGGACACGACCCAGACGCGGATTCGAGCCAGGACACGCGTCCAGGACACGATACGGACGCAGATCCGCGTATCGGACTAGAAATACCCCGATCCCGAGTCCGAGGCCTCCCCTCGGTACTCCTCCATCAGTTTTCCGGTAGGTGCCCCTATCCGCACGCCCTGTCCCTTCCAAAACCGCTACCCTGTCCGACCGGGACTGACAGAATAAAGCTCTGTCAATCCCGGGATAGCTTAGTTTTGGTAGTTTATAGTTAATTAGTAGATGTAATGATTGTTAGTTTTGGTTAATTAATTAACGATTTAATGCAACGATCCTTAATACGTATATTAATTATATATATATAATAAAAATAAAAACCTTATTAAATATTTCATAAATTAGTAATTACTTAGAATTTGATAGTTTAGAATTTGATTATGCACTACTGTCATGGAAAATATATATATAATTTCAATTAACAATTCTAAGGTTTTCCTATTATTTCAGAAAAATATATATTCCATAGTAATTTCATTATATATATATAATAAAATAAAAACCTTATTAAATATTTCATAAATTAGTAATTACTTAATAGATAATTTCCGAAATGAATTTTTAGTATTTAAATACTAATTAGTAATTATTTAATATATAATTCTGAAATGATTTCAGTATTCAAAATATAATATATTTTCCAAAATATTATTTCTCTTATAAATTAATTGCTAAAAACAAACGATATTATTTTATTATAATCAT
This sequence comes from Iris macrosiphon, assembly GCA_036927795.1. Taxonomy (NCBI): domain Eukaryota; kingdom Viridiplantae; phylum Streptophyta; class Magnoliopsida; order Asparagales; family Iridaceae; genus Iris; species Iris macrosiphon. Next base: position 13,387,742 of record JAYESA010000005.1, on the reverse strand, counting down.
TCCTTCCTATTTATCCTATTAGAAACAAAACGATATTTGACCATAAAATATTCTCTACGAATAAAATAAATAAGTTTTATTATTATTAAAAAGGGGTTTTGTTTTACGAAATTACTATTACAAATTATTATTTTTAATCGATCGTTGGATTTAAATCATTAACTTAGTTAACTAATCAAGACAAATTAAAACCCTCTGACTTAATTCTAAAATCAGATTATTAATGATTGTAGGTCCCTGTAACTAAGGTTAAGACCGTCGCGACTTCTCACTCGCGTCACCAAACCAACTCCAGGCAAGTTTCATATAATTCAAAACCGGTATTTTAGTTGTAATTAAATATGCTGCATGTCATATAGATATATTGGGACGACACTTGATTTCACGGAACCGACTGATTGACTGATTGATTGACTCATTGACTCATTGACTCATTGACTATTGCCTTGGGAACTGGGGAGTAAAGTTAGCACCCGTGGTCAAAGCCCCTTATTGCCTCATTGTGGATAGCTGAAGTCCAACCTCACTGGACTGACGCCGCACCGTGTTCACGCGAACACAGATTGCCTCCAACCCCAGCCGGCCACGGGATGCTACCTTTCTCAAAACACTTTTAGTGATTGTAGCTTGTCATCATTGCTTCATTGACTTTTACTATTCTTGTTTCATGTTTGCTGCATACAAAAATATAAATATTGTTCAAAACTATCTCATTGCATCATTTTAATTATAGTTAAGATGCTGGAATTGGATATATGTTCTTGCTCCCTCCTGACTGGAGATTAACAATTTTAGGTGATTGCGGTGACGATGATGAGTATGATACCTTTTATGGTCCGGACCAGAGTTCTGAAGCCCTAGCTGAACCTAGCCAGGAGGCCGATGTTTAGTGTTTCCCCTTTTATTTCCAAGTTGTAATAATCAGGGTTGAAGTAATAACCTTGGACCATGTTTGCTTAATCTTTGCTTGTAAAAGAATTTCTCTCAGACTTAGTAATAAAATAATTGAATTTCCTTCTTGTATTCTGGATGTCTGTGTGTTACTATGGATTGATACAGCTTACTGCCGCCGTCTCACAACGGTGCAGGCTGGGCATGATCCGACTGGACCCAGATTATTGGGATCGGGTCGTGACACCTTCCCACTTGGGCTGGAACTTGCCTTTACTCCTGTGAGTAAGAATCATCGGCCTTCTTACGGCTAAAACTAGCTCGCCGACTTTGAACACCCTTTCCTTTACTTTACGATTAAAAGCTCTGAAAATGCGTGCTTGGTAGAGCGCGATGCGCTGTTGAGCTTGGAGGCGTTTCTCGTCTAATCCTTCTAGCTCCTGAAGCCTTAACAGGTCATTCTTTTCTTGAGTCAGCTCGTTAGCCACGGCTATCCTGAGCGACGGGATCTGGATTTCAATGGGGAGAACTGCCTCGCTCCCGTATACCAGTGAGAATGGGGTACAGCCTGTCGGCGTTCGTACCGTTGTGCGGTATGCCCAGAGACATTCGCCCAGCTTTTCGTTCCAATCTCTTTTGTTTGAAGAGACGAACTTCTTCAAGAGTTTGATAATGGTTTTGTTGAAAGCTTCCGCCAAACCATTAGCAGCTGGATAGTATGCCGTAGAGGCGATATTGTGTATTCGATTTTTATCGCAAAATCGATGAAACGCTTGGCTGATGAACTGGGGCCCGTTGTCATGGATTATCCTTCGGGGGACCCCGAAGCGATAAATGACGTGATGCTTGATGAAGCTGATCACATTAGACGGCTTTACCTCAGCAAGAGGGATTGCCTCTGCCCATTTGGAGAAGTAGTCCGTGATGGCCAGTATGAACTGGTGACCTCGGGAAGAAGACGGGTGAATGGGACCAATGACGTCCATACCCCATGCTTCGAAAGGCCAGGATGCAACTGTAGGATGCAGATGCTCAGATGGTTGGTGTATGAAGTCTGCGTGAATCTGACAGGCTCTGCATTGTCTTGCATACCGTATCGCATCTGTGATCATAGTGGGCCAATAATAGCCCATTCTCCTGATGCGATCCTGTAGCTTAGGACCGGGTTGGTGTGCTCCGCATACGCCGTCGTGAGCTTCCCGGATAATCTGCTGTGCTTCGTCGTTAGACAGACATCTCAATAGTAATCCGTCGTAGGTCCGGCGATACAGGCATTGTGCAGATGCATCGTAATAGAAGCGTAATGATCGTCGCTTGATGGACACTGCTCCTTTGGGGTCCTCCGGCAAGATTCCGTATGCGACAAAATCTATGAAGGGACTTCTCCAGTCCTTTCCGGGGAGATCTGTGTTCACAGCATGGCTGCGTTCTATGTGAAGGTTGTTCTTCGCACAGAATAAGTCTCTGTTAAGAAGGATTACCGAATCCTGCCTTCTTATAGGAGTGGCTAAGTCTGCGGCTAGACTGGCTAGGGCATCGGCTTCCAGATTCTGAGACCGAGGTACATGCTCCAGGAAGAATCCTTTGAAGGTCATGGCTATCTCGACCGTTGCTTGGTGGTAGGGGATGAGGTCTAGATTCCGGACTTCATATATCCCTCTGACTTGATTGACGATAAGCAGAGAGTCACCGAAAGCTTCCAGGGATTCGACCCCCAGCTCTTTGGCGGCTCGGAGCCCGATTAACAGAGCGTTGTATTCTGCCACATTGTTGGAGCAGGGCTCGCTAAGAGAATATGCTCGGTAGATGACGAGCTGATCAGGAGTGACCAGGACGACTCCTACTCCTGAGACGATGTTTCCCTTGGGACCGGTTCTGGAGGCCCCATCGAAGAAGAGTTGCCATGCGTTGGTCTCCATTGCGGAGTTACATTCTGCAACTTCGTCGGGAATGTCCTCGTATAACTTGGAGGACTCCGGGATCGGATGGGCAGCTAGGAAGTCAGCCAGTGCTTGGCCTTTAATGGACTTCTACGGTACGTATACCATGTCATATGGCGTTAATAGCATCGCCCAAGTCGCGAGTCGGGAGTTAAGAACACTCGGTTTGCTCATTAGTACCCGCAGAGGGTTGATCCTGGAGATGATATGAATGGTCTGTCCGGTGACATAGTGTCGTGTCTTTTGGACGGCGAACATCAGAGCCAAGCATTCTTTCTCCACTGGGTTGTACCGGTGCTCAGCCCCGACCATCATCCTGCTGAGGTAGTAGATAGCTTGTTCATGCCCCATGTCGTTCTTCTGTGCAAGAAGAGCTCCTATTGAATGATCCATTGCTCGAATGTACAGCAAGAATGGTTTTCCCATGACGGGAGGTGCCAGAACTGGCGGACTGGTGAGGTAGCGTTTGATATCTCCGAACGCCTGCTGACAGGTTTCGTCCCACACGAAAGATACACCTTTCTTCATGAGGTAAGAAAAGGGCTGACATCTCACCGAGAGGTTGGATATGAATCGCCGGATATAGGCCAGACGGCCTTGAAATCCCCGGAGTTCCCTCAGATTACGGGGTGGTCGCATTTCTACGATTGCCTGGACTTTGTCAGGGTCCACCTGGATGCCTTTGGCGGTGATGACAAATCCCAGGAACTTGCCACTAGATACACCCAGAAATGATTTCGTAGGGTTCATCTTGAGTTGATGGCGACGCATTAGCTCGAACACCGTCCTCAAGTCTTGGAGGTGATCACCTTTGAGGCGGCTCTTGACGGCTATGTCGTCTACGTAACATTCCACTGTTTTGCGTAAATGCTTATGGAATATGTTACTCATGGCCCATTGGTATGTAGCCCCGGCATTCTTCAATCCGAAGGGCATGACCGTAGAGCAATACACCCGCAGTGGTGTCCGGAAGGCAGTGTGCTTCTCGTCTTCAGGATGCATCTTGATCTGATTGTATCCCGAGAACCCGTCCATGAAAGACATGCGTTCGAAACCGCAGGTGTTGTCGATCATGATGTCGGTGATAGGAAGAGGGAATTCATCTTTGGGACAGGCCGCATTTAGATCCCGGTAATCGATGCAGATACGCACCTTCCCATTTTTTTTCATGACTGGGACAACATTGGCGACCCAGTCGGGATGTTGCTCTTCACGGATGAAGCCGCAGGCTATCAACTTCTTGACTTCAGCTTCAATGGCGTCCATCATATCCGGGCGGAACCGGCGTTGGTGCTGTTTGACAGGCCTTGAGTCGGTCAAAATGTTGAGCTTGTGAGTAGCCACCTTCGGATCGAGGCCTGGCATATCCTCATAATTCCACGCGAAGACGTCGACGTATTCTTTTATCAGTTGGATGATTTCTTTCCTTTCAGCTGGGGAAAGATAGTTACTGATAAATATTGGCTTTGGTGAGAGTTCACCCCCAACAAAGATTTGGACAACTTCGTCTTTAGTGGGAGGTTCCCTTTGCTCGAAGCGAAATTCCCACTGCGTATCCATGTGTTGAGCCCAAGCGTCGTTTTCGAACAACTCAGATTCTTGTTCGCTTGCCTCTAAGGGATCTGTCGACGCCATATTCACCGAGAATGTTTGTCCGAGATCGTTGGACGAGTCGGAGGACGTTGAGCCGCCTTGAGGAGAGGCAATGGCGTCTTCAGAAGCCGCAAGGGAGGTCGGATATCCTAACCCGAAGCGGGTTTGTTGGTAGCAAGAGTTGCCGAGCAGCGGCGTACGCCTGCCCCTCCCATTGTTGAGACCTTGGTTCCGCTTCAGATTGTAGCCCATATTCTGCATGATCTTCAGCGCTTGTGGGCTGTATCGGCGAACCTTTATTTCCCCAGTATCGTCGTCGAAAGCATCTTCTTGGATAGCTGGTTGATTGCGCATACGGCCGAAGAATATCGGACGCTGACTGCTGTAGGTAGGTGGGACGATGAAGATAGAATCCTCATGGGGTCCATACGTTGCGACGACGTTGGATGATGACGCTACTTCCCATACATATGGATGATAGGCCTTTATAGCTCCCAAGAATTTCTGTGCTATTGGTTCTATCTCGTCAATGTACGGGAAAAGGGGACTTTTATTGTCATTGGCAACCGCGTTAGTAGTTTTTACATCCCTTGGTTTTTTGTCGCGCCGAAGGTTGATGACCAAGGGTGGAGGCTTTTTGTTTAAGGTGATTACCAAAGGATCACCCCCCTTTCCTGACCTAGCATCGTTCAGGTGGGCGGTCATAGGCTCTGTGGCCTTTGGACGAGCAGTCCGTCCTTTCACTTTGATCGACAGAGGTTGTTCGACAGAGGGCTCTTCTGGCTCCCGACGGGATTCCTTCTCTGTCTGGGCCGTTACCTCTTCCGTGTAGCTCTGAGAGTATAACACGGCGTCGGAGTAGTAGGATTCCACCCCTCTGAACGGGTTTAAGTCTGCAAACTCGGTTTGCACCGCTCCTTTGGCATCTACATATTTGAAGCATTGATGTAGAGTTGAAGGGACAATGTTGTGGTCGTGGATCCACGGTCTTCCCAGCAGGATGTTGTAGGACACCTCTGAATCAATGACGTAGCATGTAGCCACTGATCTAAGGTTGCCAATCTGGATTCTCAAGCGAATCTTTCCCAATGGTTTACTCTTTCCAGCGTTGAAATCCACAATTGTAGTAGTGGTATAGGCCAGTTCGCTGGTGGGGATCCTCAACGGTCTGAGCAGACTGTGAGGAATGATGCTGATTGACGATCCCAGATCTATGTGAATCCGGTCGACCTCCATGGAACCGATGTATCCGGTGTGATAGAGAGGCCTGTCATGCCTGTTGTGTTTCAGCAGCATGTCGTCTTGGGTGAAAGTGATGTTTGGTACCACCTCCATCACACTGTGGCATTGAGGGCACGCCACGGGTTCCTCGTTGGGGGACTTGAGCTGGGTTAGGCACACATCCGCTTGCATCAACGCTTCGCTCAGGGCTAGACGAGTGTCTTGGGAGAGCCTGAGTAGCTCGAAGATGGACAACCTGGCTGGCGTATTGGCCAGTTGGGCCAGGATGTCGAAGTTGTACGGTTTCTCTAAACCTTTGTTTGGAATATTCTTCACAGGTACATCGAAGCGTACTTCCTTTTGTTTTCCCTTGTCCGCTGGAGTTGGTCTTGAAGGACCGGTCTCTGGTGTGGCGGGCTCGGGTCCCGAAGGCTTGGTGGTTGGGGCGTCTTCCGGGCTCGTGCCGTAGTCCTTGAGGTAGGCTTTCCCTGATCGGGTTGCTGTAGCTAACACCTCGTCTTCTTCTGGAGTTGCAACCATATGGCATGGTTTGCATTTGGAGTTCTTTCTAGACTTAGCTCTGATAGCATCAGTCTCTTCCCCGATTTCTGACACCAGGTCGGGATGAACCCACATAATCTCGCCTTGCCGGGTAGTTAGGGGTACCAGGTTACGATTTTGATCCCGAGCTGGAGGGAGATTGACGATGTTCATCGTTGCTCGGGAAATAGGTGTGACACCATCCAGGATCGTTCGGGGAGGCAGACTGCCAAACTGGAGAGAGATCATGTTGGCCGTGACCGTCTTCTCGGTGTTGTGCAGGGTGATCGCCTTAGCATCGATTAACCCCTGGATCTTCCTTTTCAGTACGTAACACGCCTTTGTTGGGTGGTGTACGTATCGGTGGAAGACGCAGTATTTGGGGTCGTTAGTATTGCCAACTTCCTGGGGCCGCCTCAGCTCTGGAAGGGTGATCTTGCCACTCTTGACGAGACACTCGAATATGCTCGGGACGTCGTCGTCGTCGAAGGAGTAGACTTCAACGGGTCTGGAAGTCCCGGGTTTTGCTTGCGCAGTTGCCGCAATCTTTGGTCTGGCCGTATTGATTGCCAGGGCTTCTTTCCCTTTGGGACCACGAGGGTGGTCGCTGCTAGGAGATGGCCTCTTGCCTCTGTCGGAGGCGGAAATCATGATGCCATTGTCGCGCGCCTTGCGACTATTGTCTTCGGCTGCTACCGCCGAGATGATGAACGAGGGCCAATCACGGAACTGATATGGTCCTGTGAACACCGAGACCACGGGAAGGAGGTTCTTCCTGCAAATGTCCACCAATGCAGAGTCGGGAACTCGTGGAGGCATTTGTAAGGTGGCCTGACGAAAACGTTCGATGAAGATGCGAACGTCTTCCTTTTCCTTTTGCTTGACTTCGATGAGAGAGGACATAGACATGTCCATTCCTCCCTCGTAGAACCGTGTGAAGAATAAAGTTCTGAAGTCTTCGAAGGAAGTGATGCAGTTATCCGCCAAGCTGCGGTACCACTGATAGGCTACTCCTGAGAGGCAACCTTTGAACACCCGAGTAAGGAGGGCGTCGTTCCCTTGTAGCAACACCGTCATCATGCTGAAATAATTCATGTACTGGCTCGGCGATGTTTTTCCCTCGAACAGGGCCATGGTCTGAGGTTTGTACCTTGGCGGGAAAGGGACTTCCTCCCAGATAGCTGGGTAGGGCTGGTTGATTCCCAGTTTCTTGAGCTGATCCTTGTGTTTCAAGGCGTCAAACTGGGCTTTCAACTCCCGGACTGCCTGCATCGGATTTTCAGTCGGAAGCGGGGCCATGGAGTGGTGCGGAGTTGGTTGTATCGTAACCCCAGCGGGAGGTAAGGCACTCTCTGAGTGAGGAAGCGGAGGAACTGCTGACTCTTGATCCAGCGCGGGCTCTTGGCTCGGGTGGGATGGTGGTAAGTCCACCCCCACACATATCTGAGTCGGCGGGACCGATGCTTGAGCCATGGTAGCTGCGTGCTGAGTTAGCATCATCTGGTGCATGTTTTCCATCATGGATTGCATTTGTTGCAGAGATGTTTCCAGCGTGGTGAGGCGTTGTTCCGCGTCTCCTGACGGTGAAGCTTCCTCGCGTTCATCTTCAACGGCGTAGGCTCCCATCTCCCTGGGCGTCATTGAAGGATTAGTATAGGTCGCTGTAGAAGTCGACTCTACACTTTCTGCTTCTGATTCTTGGCGACCCCCAGCGTCGGAATCGGAAGAGGATGGAGCTGGCTGTCGTGACTTTGCGCGAGTGTTCTGGAATACTCCGGCTTCAGCGTCACTGAACCTCCTTCGGCTCGGGGGCTTGGAGGGATGACGTCTTGAACTCGACCCTCCTCTACGCAGGTGTGAGGCCATGTTTACAGGCGCATGCGCGGGTTCCTCTCCCTGGAAAGACAGAGAGTAGCCCAATCGGTCGAAGACCGATCGTTTTGTTTTGGGACAGCAGCAATTAATCACAACCTTGTGGCTATTACAATGATGCTCGCTAGGAGGCGTAATAGACATGTTGGAAGGTCCCTTCTCTTTACGCTTCTGGACTAGATATTTGCGTAGGTCAGGAGGAGTTGCCGGAAAGGCCCTTAGTCGGCCATTGGTTTCTCGCGTGATCCGGAGGGTAGGCATTCTGTTCCTTCGCTGGCGTGAAGGCCGAGAGGTTAAGTAGCCTGCCGCTTGCTTTCCTTCGCGGAGATCACATCGCTCATCTGGTTTACCGTAGAGGTCAGATGACGTCTTGCGCGTGGAGCGAGATCTGTTCTTCCGTCTTGGCGCCGAGGCACCATCGGAAGTTCTGTCTGTACCGCGCGGAGCGGGAGACAGATTTCTACGCGTAAAGCGCAGTGAAGGCTTCTGGGTTAGCGCTGAGGCTTCGCCCGAAGTTTTGTCTTTACCGCGCGTAGCGGGAGACTGTTTCCTACGCATAAAGCGCAGTGGATTCTTCGGGGTTAGCGCTAAGGCTTCGCCCGAAGTTTTGTCTGTACCGCGCGTAGCGGGAGACTGAATTTTACGTGCGGGGCACGGAGGGAGCGTCGCTACAACCTCGTTGGCCGAAGAGATCGGAGAGATCGGAGAGATCGGAGAGTCCGGAGAGATCGGAGAGATCGGAGAGTCCACAGGAATAGTAGAGGATGTCTTGGGCATCCACACATTGCGCAGCTTCCTGTTGTCCTGGACGGAGAGAGGGCGAGAGCTACCCCCGGCTCGAAGCATGTCTTCGTAGGCTGACTGGTCGAAATGAACGACCAGCGTCTTCTTCACGGTTCCCACGGATACCGTATCGTGTTGAGCAATTACTTTCTCGTCAGAAGAGAAAGATGTCCCCAGCAGAGTCGCCATCTTGTTTGTGGTATTAAACGAAAGGAATGAAATTGTATTTCAATGACGGGGTTTATGCGAAACCCGCGCCCTTCTGTTTACAAACAAACTTGTACAATGTAATCCTATACGAGGATGTGGGAGTACAATTTATTTAATCTGGGTATAAATTGCTATAGGTGTCTGATCTGCGGTCGATCACTTTAGCCCTTGGACCACACGATGTTGAAGAAGTGCCGTGGAAGACAGGTAGCAGCTTCGAAGGTTGCATAAGAGGTTGGACGCACGAGGCCAAGGTCGTCGATCCCTGCTCTTTGCCTGCTCTCCGGGCTCTCTCTCTCTCTCTCTCTCTCTCTCCTTGGACGATAATTCTCTCCTGGATGATAATTCTTTTTCCGCTCTTTATCCTCCCTGATCCCCATTGATAGGGGTCTCTATTTATAGAGTTTTGGTGACAGTGACCACTCCGTCGGTGTAAAAATCGAGGAGTGGGAAGTACAACACCCTTTTACACAACGGTTAAAGTAACCAATGCCTGCGTATGGATGATCTTTTGAATGAGCGTATGACGCGGGTCCAACTAAGGGAACACAACGCGTACTATTGCTACGAAGATCACGGCGTAAGAGCCACGCAGGTAGGTATCCCGTGTGTAGAAACGGTTGGCGTAGAAGCCAAATGACTGTCACCCTGGCACGGAGGCCAGATAGGCATAGAAGCCGGATAGGCGTAGAAGCCGGATAGGCGTTGAAGCCGGAGAGGCGTTGAAGCCGGATAGGCGTAGAAGCCGGAGAGGCGTTGAAGCCGGATAGGCATAGAAGCCGGAGAGGCGTTGAAGCCGGATAGGCGTTGAAGCCGGATAGGCGTAGAAGCCGGAGAGGCGTTGAAGCCGGATAGGCGTAGGAGCCGGAGAGGCGTTGAAGCCGGAGGGGCGTTGAGAGCCGGAGGGGCACAGGTCTTGAATGGGCGTAGAAGCCGCTGCGTACCGTGCCCGAGTGCTGACGGGGACGTCTTAGCCGGAATCACGGCTTTCGAAGATGTAATCAAATCTTCTACAGAGATTTGCCATCATCCTGTGCATTAAATGCGAAGACGTGTTTCGAAGGTCTGCAGCCCTTCTGTGCATCCGTTGCAGAGACGTGCCTTGACTGAACCTGTCACCGCCCCGTGCAATTAGACGTAGAGACGTGCCTCGAGCCCCGTACGATGTGCAGCTTTTGACGTGGCAGGCGGTTTGTCTAGTGCGGAGCGTAAACCGGCTTATGCCTGCCTGTGTAAAACAATGCAGCGTATCCCTCTGTACGCAAAAGAGCGGTTTATGCTGAGGGGACGTCAGTAAGCGATGGTTCGGTGGTATCTTAACCCAATCTTCTGCATTAAATGCAGAGATCCGCCATCATACTGTGGTGTGCGTCCCGAGGGGTCTGTGCCTGTTTCCAGCCGTCGTCTGGGTCGCCGTGCAGCACTTTTTGTCAGGAGTCAGAGGCCAGGTTCACTGCGTGACTTGACAGGTTCATTTCGGGGAAGACGAAGCGTCCCTCGTACGCTATTTAACGCTGCTTTGAGAGTGGCTGAGTTTTTACGCCCTGGAGGCGATGGGGGGGAGGGTTCCCGTCTACGCCGAAGCGGTTTTGGACGTGTTGCACCCTTGAGCTCTTACGCCTGATGGCACTGAAGGCCTTTGCTTGCGCTGCTCTGTATCAATACGCCGCGTAGCTCTTGTCAGCGTATTTTTCATGCTTCTACAGAGGTCACATGCCTCTTTATAGTGTTGTACTACCACTCTCTATTTTCTTTCAGCATTAGGCTAGCTGCCAATGTGCGGTGCTATTGCCGCTGTGACATGGTCCAAAATCTCAAGTTCACTCCCTCGTGTGGTGTCACACCACTGTAGCATGGGATACAAGTCCCTTGTAGTGCTGAAACTACTCGTGCTTCCTGTAATGCACGCCGGACATTCACTCTGTCTGAGAACTCTTTAAGGCGTTGAAGCCATCCTCCCACAGAAAATATTCTGATCAAGAACTAAAAGTAGACCACAGTGGTTCCGGGTATATATTCCACAATGTCCCTGAGGACTACCCATTGTACCTGATATTCTCCTGGCCAATGGTCCTTCCTTGAACCAATAACTATATGCCTGGTAGATTTTTCTTTGAACCAATATCATAAAACTAAATGGTAGGATTGCAGAGACAAATACCAAAGGTCCTCCAAGCCCATATTTGCTGTATCCTTGACTGTGTGGTATTACAGCCGCTGTGACATGGCTTATAGTCGAGGCTTTACCCTGTCGAGGTATCTCATAGTAGTGTCACCCAACAATAACATGGAGTACTACACTCCTTTATAGTACTTGACTCTGACTATATGCGGTGCCACTGCCGTTGTGACATGGCCTAAAGCCGAGGGTTTACCCTGTCGAGGTACCTCATGGTGGTGTCACCCCACGGTAGCATGTTGTACTTCGCTCCTCAATAGTGCTTACGATCAGCTGGCACTTGAGGTCTATTATTAACGGATCCGCCAGAATCACGTGGCTCCGAACGTTAACCACTGTAATGATCCACGCTAGTTGCGCTCATTCATTGTTCTGCATTTTATCCACACAGTTCTCTTCGGACCATTGAATAGATGAATAGATGCCCCTGCTGCAGCTTCCTAGTTTTCACAGTATGTCGGTATCACCCAAATCTGTGTACTAACCATACAAAGATCATCTGAGAGCTTCCTGATCCATTCTGCTTTATATGCTGCAGTTGATAGTGCAAAATACTTTTGAGAGTAAAGACTGCTTATTCGACTTCTACGATCTAGCAGCACCACTCCTGGAGAAGTCACGTCCTCTTGTGGATCTTTCACTCTTCTTTCCTGAGCACCAACTGGCATCGCTGAAGCCTTCCATCATATCTGGATAACTGTTGTAGTGCAGGATATACTACTGAGTCCACTTGAGAATTCTGACGACTCTCTTCACAGCTTCCAGTATTCGACAACACACATATCGCTCGTGAAATAACTCAATATCCCTACAGCAATAGCTATATCAGACCGGGTGGTACTCGCAGCTTGAATCATTTACCTGATGATTCTTAAGTACACCAACTGTATGATGCTTTTCCTTGGATTATGCTTCATCTCCATGTCACACCTGAGGAGTATCGTCCCTGATACCCAAAATGTGTGATCAGCTCTTCATGCACAACGCTTGTGACTGAGCAAGCCTCCTGGCATCCGGATTATCTTATATCCGTAAGGATGATATCCGCAATCCCATGTCCTGAGACTGGATAAAAGGACATCTTTGTTCTAGTGACACTTCTATATCCACAGCTGGGATTTAGCAAGTCGTCCATATAGATACAAAAATGACTCATTTTTTATCAGCAAACTTTGTGTACACACACATGTCTGTCTCACTGATCCTGCGACAACTTTGACTAGATGACTTGTCAAACTTCTGTTGTCACATCCTGGGATTTGCTTCAGGTCGTATTTGAGATATCACCAACCCGCGGACTGTCTTCAAACCTGAATGACAATAATTTTGTCTGTTGTCCGTGAATCTCTCATGACTATCTTCCTCCAAGACTTGCTATCTTTCCTTCATCTGATAAACAATCAGCTTATGAATAGTAGATACGGCAATCATTATCCTGATATATGATACTTCAACGAGGTGCCACAAAGCTCAGTCCTTGTATCTGAGAAAAACCCCTAGGCTACAAGCCTAGTCTTGAACTCAACTGTTCTGTCTGCTTCTATTTTCTTTTACTGAAGATATATATATAAGCATATGATAGGTTTAGCTCCTTCAGGCAGATTGATCAACATCCAAATATTGTTATTGGGTCAATCTCTTCATGGACTACCTCCTCCCAGCAGACCGAGTCCCTGGTTTTCATCACCTCATCATTGGTAAGTGGTACGACTTTCATATGATATGTAATAAGATCATATTTGGTCCTTCGACCTCCTGATTCTTCTATCTGAATGCTCTTTGAGTTTTGGTTCATATGTTCTCTCTTAAAATACAACTCCTTCCTGGTCTACGTCTTCTTCTATAGAAGTGCCAACAACTCTGGCTGATATGGTCCTCCGAAAATCCCCCACAATCGAAAGATCTTCATGTGGATCTGATTTTGAACCAGAGTTACATCATAAGTGACGAACGATACTAAGGACATGACCGTAAGTGCAACCTTCTCCTACAGACATTCTGGAAGACCCTTTGTACAACAATATAAAAATCATCATTACTGTCAACTACTGGTCCTTCCTGTCTGCACCTTCAAAGGACTGAAAAAGTACGAAGATGTCGTTCCATAGTCAATTCCATGTTCTAAGCTGAACGATAAGAATCCAAAGAACGATGCATGTCCATAGTCAATTCCATGTTCCAAGTTGAACGATGAGAATTCAAAGAACAATGCTCTTCGTATAGAAATTTTTTAGTCTATTGAGTTGTAGATCGATATGACTCTCAACTCCAAACTTGAAGTCCCTGAGGTTCTAGAATGCTTCATCCTTATATTATGAGAAGATACGCGAATGCGTTTCCCGAGAAATCGTCAAAGAAATAAGTGATAAACTTTACTCCGGCCCTTTGTGGAGAATATAAGTCACAAATATCTGAGTGCACCAGCTCCATAGGATCTGTACTTGTAGTCATCTGTCTAAACGACTTCCTGACTACCTATGTCTGAACATAACCATCACGTGTCTCCACCTCATTACCCCCACATCTTGGAGATATCCCTAAACTTAGACATCTTTGAAAAGGACATGTCTTAGTCAGATGCGACACAACTCAATAAGAGCAATCTCTTCCTCAAGCCGGAAGTCCAGAATCATAATCCCGATCCCTAGATCTTCTGCTTGACACTTGTTCGCCATAGAGACCTCCTTCTTAGATAGTGCTCTTCCTTGGTGAACAGCTCTTTCACATAGTATGCGTGGCCGAATACACCAGTGTCTACCCACCAGTCAGTAGCCACGCTTGATAACTCAACCTGCACAATCATAGCAACCAAGTTAAGTAATCAAAGGAACCAAGTTTTAGCTAAACCTTTCTATATTGGTTTGAATTGGTTCTGCTTTCAAGCTCCAATTCCAGCCATGCGTCAAGTCCTGCCAGAGCAGTGACCTTCATGCGCAAAGCCACCATGCGTCAAGTCATGCCATGCCATGCCATGCGCATAAGCCTCCATGCGTCATGCATGGTCCAAGACACTATGCGGCCATCTCTGTCATGCGGCAGGAATCTTTTACGCGGCAAGAGTCTGCTATGCGGCCAAGTCTTGCCAACCGCCAAGAACTTTCATGCACTAAATCTCGTTATGCACATACTTTGCAATCCTTGGTCAACTTATAATATTTCTTCCAACTGTAATGCACGTCTTTCAAACTCTAACTCCTCCATCATGGAAAATTGTAGGCTCTAATAACTCACGTTCAACATTTGGCAAATGACTCATTCCCTCATCCAAATGTTCGAAATGTATCCCGTCAATCTTGTCAAGTTTGTGAAAACTTCTTGCCAAGAAAATTTGATCGGATATTCTACATCTTTCTTCGGATCTTGCTTTGAGATTGTTAGTGAGACCCGAAGGTCTGCAGAGCTGATAGAATACGGGCCATAGCAGAGCTGTTAGCAAGACCCGAATGTCCGCTCTCTACTGGAAGCCAAGTTGTTATTGGGATCATAGATTCACACAAGAGTTCCTCATTTGATATTTCTCTATTCCAACGAAGCACGAACCAAGAACATGTTACAAACTTGCTCCGAAAAAATTGAAGATTACAACAAGCAACAAGAAAAACGTTCTTCTCTTTACGTTCACAGACGCTACAATGAGAACAAATGAAGCAAAGAAAAAAACTGAAGAGAAGCACCATATTGGGGTGGTCAAAACTACCGTTGCTCAATGCAAGATTCGCCATACAGACGATCTGCCCCTAGAAACCAGCAAGTTCACAAAAGAACTTCTGGAACGCTCAAAGTCACATTCGAAAATACTCGAAAACACCATATGAGAGGGACACACTCTGGGCCTCATATGATCTGGTGTTCTCGATTTTCTATCTGTGTTTTTTCTCCTCAAATAAAATAGGAGGTCCTCTATATAAATAGAAGAAAATATCACCTATGCGGCCTGAGAAAACTCTAGGCCGCATAAGCGCTGACCGACCAGATCCCCCAAATCCGGATGTCAGAGCCATCGGTGCTATAAGTCACGTTGCACTGCACGAGACAGACAGCGCCGCCAAACGCCGAAAGCAGCCGCTCGTGCCGCTTGACACGTTGTACTGCACGAGGCAGACAACGCCGCCAAACGGTGAAAGCAGGCCCTGTCCCCTCCATGTCAGACTCTCCACAGGCCGCATGGGCACTGAGCCGCATGCGCTCCTGGCCGTATGGGCACCGAGCCGCATGCGCACCTGACCGCAAGGCCCCTGGCCGCATGGGCACCGAGCCGCATGCGCACCTTACCGCATTGCCCCTGGCCGTATTGACACCGAGCCGCATGCGCACCTGACCATATGGCCCCTGACCACATGGGCACATGACCGTATGGCCCCTGGCCGCATGGGCACCTGACCGTATGGCCCCTGGCCACATGCGCTCCAGGCCGTATGGCTCCACGAAGCATGCGCCCGAACCTGACCGCATGGGTCCTGGCCGCATGGGCACCTGACCGCATGGCCCCTGGCCGCATGCCCTCCAGGCAGCATGGCTCCACGAAGCATGTGCCCGAGCAAGCAACCGTGCATATAACTCGTGCATAAAAGCATGTGCTCCAGGCCGCATGGCTCCACGAAGCATGCGTCCGAGCAAGCAACCGTGCATGTAACTCACGCATAAAGGAGCGCACGAGCGCCATACTGACGTGCAAAGTGCACCAACAAAGCGCCACTTTGCGCCCTTGAGCACGAGGCCGAGTCCGAGTCGTGCGGGACTTAGCTCCTAAGGAAAACTTCCCAAATGTGGTGAAAAAATAAAGATTATCATAATGGAGTTCAGACTTAAACCCTCTAGAAAAAGTCAACCCACATGGGCCTCCACCCCATGTGCATATACCAATACTAAGCATAGCTATATATTGAGATATACACATTGGTATTTTTCCAATATGAGACTAAAACTTCCAAAGCCAAGTGAAAAACACCACCATTTATATATTTTTTTGTGTTTTCTCTTTTGACATATTAAAGGAATTTTAGATGAGCGTGTTACGTCTATAAAATAGAAAATGGAGGGCTTGAGTATGCATGTGCGTTAAACATGACATATCTTGCAAAAGAAGAAAATGTATGACCTAAAGTGGGAGAAATTATTGTATGTAGTGCATCATTCACATACGAACCGTTGGATTACCATGGGAATATGTGTCCACGCACATCTGTATACAATCTAACGATTGGAAAGAAAAATGGTGCACTACGTCTAGTTCATACAATAATTTCTCCTAAAGTGACTTGTTATATATGGCATATACGGAGGGAGGTTTAAAAGAAAATGAATAATGTCATTCATCCCCCAACAATATTCCTACAAACCAAATCTTTATGTGGCGACGGTTAGTATAACAACTGATATGACAAATATTAAAATTAATATCAGAATTAATATTAATATTAAAATTAACTTTAACATTGACATTAATAATAAAATTAAAATATAAAATTTAAAATTGATATTAACATTAATATAAAAAAATGGATGATTAATTTTTTTGATAAAATTTATCACATCAGATGTCATATTAGCTGTCATATAATTCTATTTAACATGTTACATTAGTTGTCACATAAGGAGGAATACTTTGGAAGGATGAATAACATTAGTCTTAATTTTATTTTTTTTGGCCTAAAATGGCTTCAAATGAGAAATTTACAAACAAGTTATGTTTTTTTATGTTTCACTTCTGATTCGATGAAATTCAAAATTCGAAAAATTAATTGACACATTTGAGTTACAAACAATACTTGGTTCTATGATTGGTAATAATGATGACAAGTGGACGCCACATGTCATTTTTTATTAGTTGGGACGTGAGATATTTTCAGTGGGAGCTCAAAATATGGATATGGAGGTTTTTTAGTTCAACTAACATAGAGGAGTTGAGGTAGACCGCAAAGACTCCATTGACAAAAATCTTTGGACTCGGGGGTCTTGAAGGGTTGTCTTAACCAGAAGGGTTGTCCAAACGCGATAGCTTGTCAGATTTATCTCATATTCGCCTCTGTTCTCGACTAATGGTGAACAAACACGTGGCATCGGACGTGGCTCTCTCCCCACCTCACAGGTCTGTAAGGAACCATTCCTTTTTTCTTTTTCTTTTCTTTTTTTCTTTCTTTTTTTTATCACTTTGTAAGTAAAACAAATAGTTTGGTTGAATTCTCCTTACACTTTTTTTTTATCACTTTTTAAACCCATGGATTTGCTTTTAAAAAATATCCCAAAACTGTAGTGGCTTTTAGAATTTATTTTCTCAATAAAATGTAGTTATCGAACAACTTTTGGGTTGGAAGTGACAAAAAAAAATTAATGAGGTCATCCCTCTCCAAATTGTAGTTTTATCCGCGGAGTGAGAGACTCCATTAATGTCATTGATGTTATTTTAGAGGTAATACTAATTGTCATTCGTTTGGTATAATTATTGAACAATGTCGATTCATGTTAGTCATTTTTTTTTTGATTTTTTCGCATAACGCAAGGGACTCGACGAAACGTTCGAAATTTTTGTACATAATGTATTGCATATCTTTGGATTCACTGTCTCTAACTCTCACAATTTATAAATGGAAGGAATAATACGTCCCCGTGACTCGATTCACTGATCCTTCTGCCACCCAGCCGAAATCTTATATCTCTTTTCGGTAACCACAAGAGTCACTCGAGTTCGATATGTTAGCCATATTAGAAGAAAGAAAAATTGTTCGTTGTTATCAAAACTGTAACCATGTAACATAAAAGTTGGATAACATGAATATTATCCAATAGGTCCCTTTAGAGAATAATAGTAACACGTATAAAGATTATTGAAAAATAATTTAAAATAATTTGTTATAGATAGCACTGCCTCGTAGAATTGAACTCATCCACATCAAGAGATAATGTCTATTACCTTAACCACATTAGTTAGAGATATTTAGCTATAATTAGATAATATAAGTCAGTTAAATAATTATTTAAATTTTATTTATTTTTTATTTTTATTTTTTATTTCATAAAGATATATATATACAACTTAGACGGTACATTTTGTGTCGTTTTTAAATCTCCTTATCTAGAGTAGAGATAGCAACCCTCCCAGTCAACTACTACTCTTGCTTGGTTGAGATAAGGTATTAGTTAACTCAATTGACATTCCAATTTTTTTGTCCACCATCTAAAAATGAGTTGGTGTTTTGTTCCTTTTTTTATTTTCTACATAAATAGAGATAAATTTACTCCTCTCTACGAAAAAAGTAACATTTTGACCCGTTCGGTAAACCGTAAGTGTAGAAAAAGTTTGATTTGAATTTTGAAGGAAAAATTGGATTTGGGAATCCGGATATTCCATGCAAAGGTGTTTGGTTGAGATAAGAAATTAGAAAGTGGAAAGTAAAATAATATGTTATAATATAAAAATTATGATAATTATTTTAGTTCAAAAAAAAAAACAATAATAATAATAATAATAATAATAATAATAATAATAATAATAATAATATTATTATTATTATTATTATTATTATTATTATTGTGGGTTATTTACACTAACTATTGTAGAAGCATGAAAAATACGCTGGGGAATTATACGCGTAAAATCCCCAATATGCATGAAGCCCGCGTAAAACAGAGCTTCAGCGTTGTGTGGCGTAAAATATGGCTTCAGAACAGCCCGCGTAAAGTAGCACTCAAATGCCGCTTTGGCGTAAAAGGTTGCTACACCTCCCCCCTGGCGTAAAACATATTTGCTTTTAATGCAGCGTGAAGTTGTACGAGAAACTCTTCGTATTCCTTGAATGAACCTGTCAGGCAAAACAGTGAACCTGACTCCTGACAAAGAGTACTGCACGACGATCGAGAGGACGGCTGTAATGATGATTCTGCACAGAGATCCAGACTGTCATTTAGTGACATATCCTTGATACAAGTCTTTTTTTTTACGCATTCAAGGGATACGCTGCCTATTTTACACAGGCAGAGATGAGCCTTTACGCTCAACATGAGACAAAATCAGACGCCACGTCAAAAGCTGTCTCTCATACAGAGCCCGAGGCATATCTCTGCAGTTAATGCGCGAGATGGGGGCAGATATCTGCATTTAATGCCCGAGATTTTGTTATATTCTCAATGACTGGGAGAGCTAAAACTAGGGCTAATTCGCTCACATCACCATCCTCGCATGTTACGCCAACCAGGCTATTTTCAACTATAGGAGTACGCCATATGCTATCTCCTCGAAATACGCCAACCAGGCTATTTTTAACGATAGGAGTACGTCGTATGCTATCTCCTCTAAATACACCAACTCAGGCTATATTTGCAAAGGTACGTGATAAAGCTATTTGGCCCAGAATAAGCTCAAGACCTCAGTCAGGAAGGATAATTGGCTAGTTTTACGTTGGTTATCTATTATTCATGCAGCATCAAGCTTTACGCAGAATTTGACTTTTACGCCAACAAGACAGCTATTTGGCTTTTACGCCAACAAGACAGCTATTTGGCTTTTACGCCAAACAACATAACTATTTGACTTTTACGCCAACAAGACAGTTATTTGGCTTTTATGCCAACCATCTTTACGCGAGGAGCAGTTATCTACGTGGCTTGTATGCCGTGATTTTCGATGAGCGATTACACGCGTTACCTCATAATGGGACACGCGTCATACGCGGATTAAGGAGATCATTCAGACGTGGGTAGCAGTTATTATAACCGCTGCGTAAAGAGTGCAACTCTCTTCACAAGTTCGGCTTCTACGCCGACTGGACCGTTACTGTGTCTGAACTCTATAAATAGAGAGTTCAGGTCACATGGGAGAGGAGAAAAAAGAGAGGGCTTTCACAAGACAAGATCAGAGAAAGAGCACATACAGAGAGTGTTGATTGACAACTTTGGCAACGAGAGTTCAATCCCTCCTGCAATATTTGAAGCTTCTCCTTCTTCTACAGCACTTCTTCGTCATCGTGTGGTCCAAGGGACAAAGTGATCGACCGCAGATCAGACTCCTATCGCAATATTTTCCCATAATCATTTTTATTGTACTTAACATCCTCGTATAGGATTAATTGTACTTCTTCTGGTAATCTCCCTGATTTGCGTGATTTCTTGATCCAGAAACGCAAAAACAGGGGTCAAAATCAAGATTTAGTACCCCTAACTACCAAGCGTGGGGAGATTATGTGGAACGTGGCATCAACATCTAATATCGTCATGACAGATGGGCCACATGAAGAATCTGTCTTTATTGTTCCACCTACTCGCAACGATCAGCATCAAATAATCTTCGGTCGAATGCAGAATAGACCGATTGTACAAGAAGATTCTCACGAGTCTGATGCTGGAAAAATGCAAATCCACAGATATAGCCCACAGGCTTTGAAGATTATACAAAGCATGGGTTATGATTTGAAGTTGAAGCAAGGCCTCAACTATGGAAAAGGCAGACGAACACCGTTGCATGGTAATCCTTACTGTCAACGAACTCGTTTTTGGTTAGGGTATACTGCATCTCTTGCAAACTCCAAACCTCCAGAGTCTGAACCTGTAATACCAGAGGCAGGTCCTTCTAAATCAACTTCTATCTACAAATGTGGACAAAAAGAAGAAGAAGAACCAAACAATGACATGTCTGGGGGTACTCTCCCTCGACAAAACGGAGCAGCACCCAAAGTCGGGGGTAGAATTCCCTCTGTGTCCGAAGATGATGCAACTATGACCATCTTCCCTGAAGACCGTAAAACTCAGGTATCGGGAGCCCGAAGGCCAAAGAGGACTTTCTCCTTCAATGAAGATGACATCATTGAAATCTTTAATATATTGATGAAGGAAAACAAACTTCGGCTACCCAACATCAGATACCCTGAAAGGGCTGGCAAAGTCGATGACCCAGAATATCGTCTCTTTCATCGGTACATTCATCACCCCACAAGGGCATGCTATGTACTGAAAAGGAGAATCCAGGAGTTGATCGACGCCAAAGTCATCACTTTGCATTTATAAACAAGATGACGGTCACTGCAATGCAATTTGCATCTCTCCAGCGGAGCAACCTTCAGGTCTATCCCCACTCAACAAATCACTCCCCAGTGAATTTTTCGGACATGAGTTTACTCTGAATTGTTGTTCGAACATTTTTATTCCCCAGCTAAGTTTGCTATGTCCAAGTGACCTCTGAGCAAACCTTCCAGTTTGTTGATATCGATCAGTTTATGTCCATATTACCTCTGAACTACGTCTCTCCACTTTTCCCGACAGGGTAAATCTTTCACCACAAAAAAATGGTCACTTTCATATTAACTCTGTCCTATTTTTCTTTATCCCCAAAGAGTCATATCTTACCACGTCCACACTACCTCTGAGTAAGATATCTTCAGAACTATTCCACGTCCATATAACCTCTGAGTAAAGTTCTTCTCTTCGACTTTCTACTATCACGGTCGCATAACCCCTGGTAGTGCTAGTCATTTTCAACTTATTATCTGTACTTAAGGTACGCCATGGGTAATAAGTCCACAACCCGGATATACAAATCGACTCTTGGTTTTTCATCCCCAGCAAGTGCTTATCATATTCTGAATAGATATGATCAGCAAGTTGGCATCCCCAGCAAGTGCTTATCATATTCTGAATAGATATGATCGGCAAGTTGGCATCCCCAGCAAGGGTCTATGTGCAAATATTCCTTCATTACAAATTCTTGTAAAAAGTCATCATCCGTATCCAAGAAGTCCCGAATACTCAATGGATGATGGATCCTCAAAATCTCCCCAGCAGAGCAATCCTTAGATCCACTTGCACATCTTGTTAGACGTTAGCCATGTTCATATTACCTCTGAGCTATTGTCCCATAAAAAATCTCCCCCGCAGAATGATTCTTTGGTCTATCTTCATATTCGGATAGACCAGACTCAAAGAATCGCCTCGTCAATGAGTTTTTCGGACAGGGGTTCACGTTCATATTACCTCTGAACTGCTGTCATAATATTTCTCTCAGGCTGAGTTTGTCATGTTCATATTACCTCTGAGCAAATCTTCCGAGTATTTGGCTATCTATTATCATGTTCATATTACCTCTGATATCGGTTGTCTCAACTTAACACCCATACTTAACTCTAAGTACGCTAGTGGTGTTAGTTCCATAAAAAACTGCCATGTCCATATTACCTCTGAGCAGATATATATACCTCCATCCCCAGTGGAGTCACAACTCAAAAGTTTGTCATGTTCATATTACCTCTGAGCAAACTTTTCAAGTTTTGGCTATCGATTATCATGTCCATATTACCTCTGATATCAGTTGTCATCTCAACTTAGCACCCGTACTTAATTCTAAAGTACGCCAGTGGTGTTAGGTCCATAAAAAACTGCCACGTCCATATTACCTCTGGCAGGGCTTGTCCTAAACTTATTACTTGCACTCTCGCGCGCAAAAGGTAATAGGTCAAAAAAAATACACTATCTCCTGTGGGACATATTACCTCTGAACTATTCTCATTTTCTCCAGCAAAGAAAGAGTCAGTCCCTGTTCATCCCCACAGAGTCATATTTTATAAGCATCCGTCAGGACTTGTCTCAAACCTATTACTTGCACTAACGTGCACAATAAGTAATAGGTCCACAAAAATCTCCCAGTAGGATGTCTTTACTAGCCTCAAAACCTATCACGTCCATATTTCTGATTGGGCTTGTTTCGAACTTATTGTTTGCACTCAACGTGCGCAACAAATAATAGGTCCATAAAAAATCCCCCAGTGGGATATCCTCAACAAATACGGTATTGTACTACGTCCATATTACCTCTGGTACAACATCCGAAGTTCACACAAACAATCATAAAGAAATGGAGGGTCCTTTCTGATTTAAAGAACATTCTCAAATGGCGCTTACAGATGAGCCAAGCCTAAATAAAATTTTTATAATGGCTCCTATCAACTGCAAATCCCTGAAGAAGTTCTCTACTTGATCTCCTTTACTTAACGGAGTATGATGAAGATCTCATTCTGGCGATACTACATACAAAGGTTAACTGGATCATATTCTATCAGGTTTATGTGACCTCCAAATAGATATCCTTAACTAATTTGTAAACCTATCATGTTCATATTACCTCTGATAGTGTTTAGTATACAAATTTAGTTGGATTATATTCCATCAGGTTCATGTTAAATCTGAATAGATTTACATTCAGCCAAACCTAACCGAAAGTATATCATGTTTATATTACCTCTTATATCACTTTTATCCTAGCCTATCATTTATATTCTAAAGTGATGGGTCCAAAAAGCCAGAAGAAATATCTTTATTATCTTTGAGAAATTACAAGGAGAAGCAAAAAGGTACGTCATTGGGGAAGAGCAGTTAAATCTCTAATTTGTTGCGCCAAAGCAACTGTCACGCCCCGATCTCCCGCAGGCTAATCGGTCGTCCCCGCTAGGCGGGAATCACCCTCGCCAGCGCTCCCGCGGGACGATCGCTTCGACCCATCCGGGCGTGATGCCGCACGAGCGTGATCCACGCCCGTGCAAGGCTATGAATCATTGGCTGGCGGTAAGAGTTCTAAGCCACAGAGTCGCACAGATTGTCCGAGTGCAGCGGAGTCATGAACGCATAGGCGATCGGTAACAGGTTCACTGAGTTGACAATATAGCGGAAGCATTGAAACACAAGTTGAAGTAAAGCAACTCTTTATTGATATAAACATGTGTTACAAGCGGCGTATAGCCGAGATTGCAAGTCGCTCAAGCCTCTCTCTCTGAAACATAAAGCGTGCTAAGTGGCTACAATTGTGGATGACTGTACAGGCGATGATCAGACGATGTTCACAACATTATGTCTTCTATAGGTGCTTCAGTTTCGGACGCACCGTTGCTTTGGAGTGATCTCCACACCTTAGCACGCACGTTGGAGGCATCCGCACCGAACGAGGTTCTCCCGCACCCTGCACACAAACTGGTGGATTATCAGTACATTGAATGCACTGGTGGGGAAGCTACTCGCCCGCTCGACAAATCCAAACACGTAATACAGGTTCCGTGCACAACTATTAAGTTGTCTTTCTAGTTGCCTTAGGATCAGTTTCATGTAAACATTGAATAGCCTAACGTGTCGGGCAGTGCGCCGTGCGATGTTTGAGGAAACACGGCGAGACTTACCAACTTACCATTTCTCCATCCCTGTCCAAGGCAAACATGATTAATTCAAGCACGGGCATGCATAAGCATTCAAGAGGCATAGCATTAGCAAACACGATATTGTTGTAACATGATCGTTCAGGTGTTAAGTTATTCAGTGATGCTATGCAGTGACTCGCACGCGGATAGCCGCTAAGCGAGAATGACTTGTTATCTTTTGTTTTACAGGTAAGCATGCGACAGGTTAAATACACACGATAAGCACACGATGCATTGCAAGCGATATTCACACGATAAACACACGAGGCATTGCAAGCATATACACACGAGGATCACTGGCTGATGCCATAATGGAGTAGTCAAGGACGTGAATAACATGCAACGAGAAAACACGAGGAGCTCATAAAACACGATGCGTTACAAGTTACCCAGTCCGCACACGATTGACTATAATCACGAAGTCTGCCCGGATCGGATCGGTGCCAGTGCCCCAGCACCGTCCGCAGAACTTATATCCTTGTGCACAAGTTGTCCATGATCGAACACGATTGTTAATTTACACACGAGCACACGACAAGCAGTAATACATGATTCATTTAGCTATTGGATATGCACAGTCTCCTGG
Organism: Iris macrosiphon; assembly: GCA_036927795.1. Lineage (NCBI taxonomy): Eukaryota > Viridiplantae > Streptophyta > Magnoliopsida > Asparagales > Iridaceae > Iris > Iris macrosiphon. Next base: position 13,362,761 of record JAYESA010000005.1, on the reverse strand, counting down.
GCTGCTGTAAGCCCGCACACGAGGGAGACTTGCAGGGAGATCCGAATACCTGAATGAGTCTTGCCACTGGAGTATGATTCGTTTACTTGGCATGATGCAGTCCCCTGGATCGGGAACTGCCTTGGTGACCTAACGGTCCCGGATACTCGCAGGTTTATTCAGGCACGAAATGACTACTTGGTAGTCTTCCGGGGTTTGGATGAACACAATGCAACATTCAAGCAGACAAGCATGCGTTTCTAAGGAACATAAGCAGGCACGTTGCTCGGACCCGAAGGTAAGCCGAGAGTTGAAACCGTTAAGGGACTTAGCATGCGAGGGTCTGAATATAAGCAGTATTTCATTTTCCATGTTCTAGCAAGCAATACAAGTTGGGATTATTCCCTTAGCTAGGTGCGTTGGATTTATTAGCATGCAGGGGGTGAATCACCTAGCGACTAGCATAAATATTCCAGATTTTTATGTGTGCTGGCTAAGCAAAGACAAGTTCACCGTAGCCACCCACCTTAGCGATGATTCGCCTCGGTAGAGCGATACGACTGAGCGAGCCTCTGAAAGCCAAGCCGGATTCCCGTAGGGACAAGTCTGGATATCTTTTGCTTCTTGATCGAGGCAAAGCGGGTCGGGACAGTTGCACTTTAGCCGTTTGAGTCGGCAGTTCGCTAGAACGGAACGGGGTGTTACATCCTACCCAACTTAGAAAAAGTCTCGTCCTCGAGACTTACTAAGGACAAGCAGTACGTTTCAATCAATTTTGATTTAACGGCACGGGGCTGAGGCAAACCTACACAAGTCGTTGTACTTGCTCATTTGGATATTCACTTGCACAAGCATCGAACTCAGCATATCGCTTAGACTGGATCGTGCGCACTTTCGAAACGCGCTTCTAGCGTGAGCACGTCAACGAGCTTAGTGATAGCGAAGTCTTAGCACTCGAGTTTCACCTTTTCCTAAGTCTTGGATGGTGCACTAGTTCAAGGCGTCCCTCGAATAGATGCACTCAACCAAACTTAGAGTTAGTGAAAATCGGACAAGCTACTAGCGATACTCTCAAGTGTTCGCACAGGTTGGCACAAAGGCCACTCGCAGCATACAACCAGACAAGCAAGCATATCATTCAAAACGGATTTTGAAAGTATTTAGACTTATTGTTGGAACATCCCATCGAGGCATTGAGAGAGAGCGTGCACATAACCCACGAACGAGCTTTTGAAACAGAGATATCGAATCGAAGTCCAAAGGCGAAGAAGCCAGGCTCTGATACCACTATGTCACGTCCCGATCTCCCGCAGGCTAATCGGCCGTCCCCGCTAGGCGGGAATCACCCTCGCCAGCGCTCCCGCGGGACGATCGCTTCGACCCATCCGGGCGTGATGCCGCACGAGCGTGATCCACGCCCGTGCAAGGCTATGAATCATTGGCTGGCGGTAAGAGTTCTAAGCCACAGAGTCGCACAGATTGTCCGAGTGCAGCGGAGTCATGAACGCATAGGCGATCGGTAACAGGTTCACTGAGTTGACAATATAGCGGAAGCATTGAAACACAAGTTGAAGTAAAGCAACTCTTTATTGATATAAACATGTGTTACAAGCGGCGTATAGCCGAGATTGCAAGTCGCTCAAGCCTCTCTCTCTGAAACATAAAGCGTGCCAAGTGGCTACAATTGTGGATGACTGTACAGGCGATGATCAGATGATGTTCACAACATTATGTCTTCTATAGGTGCTTCAGTTTCGGACGCACCGTTGCTTTGGAGTGATCTCCATACCTTAGCACGCACGTTGGAGGCATCCGCACCGAACGAGGTTCTCCCGCACCCTGCACACAAACTGGTGGATTATCAGTACATTGAATGCACTGGTGGGGAAGCTACTCGCCCGCTCGACAAATCCAAACACGTAATACAGGTTCCGTGCACAACTATTAAGTTGTCTTTCTAGTTGCCTTAGGATCAGTTTCATGCAAACATTGAATAGCCTAACGTGTCGGGCAGTGCGCCGTGCGATGTTTGAGGAAACACGACGAGACTTACCAACTTACCATTTCTCCATCCCTGTCCAAGGCAAACATGATTAATTCAAGCACGGGCATGCATAAGCATTCAAGAGGCATAGCATTAGCAAACACGATATTGTTGTAACATGATCGTTCAGGTGTTAAGTTATTCAGTGATGCTATGCAGTGACTCGCACGCGGATAGCCGCTAAGCGAGAATGACTTGTTATCTTTTGTTTTACAGGTAAGCATGCGACAGGTTAAATACACACGATAAGCACACGATGCATTGCAAGCGATATTCACACGATAAACACACGAGGCATTGCAAGCATATACACACGAGGATCACTGGCTGATGCCATAATGGACTAGTCAAGGACGTGAATAACATGCAACGAGAAAACACGAGGAGCTCATAAAACACGATGCGTTACAAGTTACCCAGTCCGCACACGATTGACTATAATCACGAAGTCTGCCCGGATCGGATCGGTGCCAGTGCCCCAGCACCGTCCGCAGAACTTATATCCTTGTGCACAAGTTGTCCATGATCGAACACGATTGTTAATTTACACACGAGCACACGACAAGCAGTAATACATGATTCATTTAGCTATTGGATATGCACAGTCTCCTGGGCTGCTGTAAGTCCGCACACGAGGGAGACTTGCAGGGAGATCCGAATACCTGAATGAGTCTTGCCACTGGAGTATGATTCGTTTACTTGGCATGATGCAGTCCCCTGGATCGGGAACTGCCTTGGTGACCTAACGGTCCCGGATACTCGCAGGTTTATTCAAGCACGAAATGACTACTTGGTAGTCTTCCGGGGTTTGGATGAACACAATGCAACATTCAAGCAGACAAGCATGCGTTTCTAAGGAACATAAGCAGGCACGTTGCTCGGACCCGAAGGTAAGCCGAGAGTTGAAACCGTTAAGGGACTTAGCATGCGAGGGTCTGAATATAAGCAGTATTTCATTTTCCATGTTCTAGCAAGCAATACAAGTTGGGATTATTCCCTTAGCTAGGTGCGTTGGATTTATTAGCATGCAGGGGGTGAATCACCTAGCGACTAGCATAAATATTCCAGATTTTTATGTGTGCTGGCTAAGCAAAGACAAGTTCACCGTAGCCACCCACCTTAGCGATGATTCGCCTCGGTAGAGCGATACGACTGAGCGAGCCTCTGAAAGCCAAGCCGGATTCCCGTAGGGACAAGTCTGGATATCTTTTGCTTCTTGATCGAGGCAAAGCGGGTCGGGACAGTTGCACTTTAGCCGTTTGAGTCGGCAGTTCGCTAGAACGGAACGGGGTGTTACAGCAACCATCCTCGCATTCCTGGAGTTCAAAATATTAGTGCGAGCCCGTTCCAGCCTTGCTTCGTCATTATTCAAGCGAGATAGTTCGGATAGAGAATCAACAAAACTTGCGTGGATGACACCCACATGCGTCAAGTTCTGTTTAGCTGTATCCACTTGACTTTCAGCACATTGCAGACTGTCGATGTCTTGAGAAGCCTCTCCCTTGCCTGAGCGAGTTCATCTTCCAATTCTCGAACCCTCGCTTCATCTCCCTCATATTCGGCCTGACATTTAGCTAGCTGAGGAATACTCTCCACCAATACTGCTTGCTCATTATCCATCTCTTGCTGTTGTTCCTGGATAGATTTGTTCAGAGATTCTATCTGCTAAGCAAGTTCCGCAGTTAGGGAGTCGTACTCAGCCTGAACCAAATCGTCAATGCTGCCCCGGAACAGTTGCAAATATTCGTTAATGGGTTGTTCTAAACCATTAACTATTTGCTCCAGCGCATTAGCTCTTTCAGCATCGTTGAAATTTCTGATCGGCGCTATGGTGAGCATGGAGGACGTCTTCAGAGCATCAAAGTTTAGATTCTTCTCCAGCATCATGGATATCAGTTCCTTCAAAGTGAGGTAAAATATGCTAGTATATTGTTCAACTAGCGTGGCAAAGATCGGATGTACGCTGGGAGTGGCTGCAATACCGGTAAATCTTCCTCCAGGAATGACTGCAGAGGATGTCGTCACAGTCGTTGCTTCTACAGATGGCACAACAAAAGAAGAGACACCAACAACGGTTGAAATTGCTGGCGTACTCAACAAAGGAGGCACAGTCGAGATGATGGGCTCATCCTCCTCTAATGATATCTGGACTGCTACTGGCGAGATAATATCCGAGAATGTTGCGGATGAAAGATCGGCAGCATCAAAGCATGCTTCTTCGACGTCGAACACCGCCGTTTCATCAGCCGAATCCGCAACAAAGTTAGAGGTTGTGTCAACTCCACCCTCCCCAGAGATGTCCTCGCCTGAAAAAGAGACAAGAGAAAGTTAATATCAATTTGATGTTAATTTTTCTGAAAGAAGCATAAAGACAACATTTACCCATGGCCGATGGTATGTATGTTGCGTCTGCAGCCTGTATAGCTAAATCATTTCTTAATGATGCTAAACAAGCCGTCATACCTGGAGAAGAGGGTGCACCAACTAACACTTGAGGATAGTCATCCCAGTCATCACCCAGATCCACTCGAGGTTCATCGGGCGGAATCTCACTCAAGATACTTACAGACGAAGGAGGGGCTAGGCCCATTATTTGTCTGGATGAAGGAAAGTTGATTCTCAGTATGCTTGGCCTCGAAGGCAATCTCGAAGCACTACCAGCAACGGTGGTAGCAGCAGCAATCACGGGCAAAGAATCTCCAGCTCTGTCAGCTGGAACTGTGGAGGTTCCCTCTCTAAAAGGCGAAAGACCTCCGATCAAAGAATCATCCCCAACAGGGGAAATAATAGGCTCACTCCTCGAGGCCCCCTTGGTAGAAGCCCTCTTAGGACCTCTGACCGTCTTCTTTTTGCGGGGGGAAGGCTCTTTCAGAGTGGAAGCCTTTCGCTTATTAGAGATAACGAGAGGCTCTGCTGGCGGAGCTATTACGCCTCTCGGTATTATCAACAAAAACTCGTCTGCACCAGTAGGGTCTTCACCTTCATCGGATGAAACAGACGGTATTTTCTCCCTTCTAGTGGACCTATGGGAGGGCATCTTGAAACTTCCATACACATCAAAATCACGATGGAAGGTGTTGATGGACGCATAAAACTGCGCGTACGAGTGAAGAATGCGCAACTCCATGGAGAGAGAAGTCGCGGACACAGCAAAAATTGTACCAGTACAACCCGTGATGAAGTACCGCCATCCTCTGGCTCCATCAATAAGTCCACCTTTGGACTTGAAGCTGGTGATAGGATTCCCCACATGCAACTGGTCGTACCCAAATTGCCTGACAAACCGGCTGGGAAGATAAGGCTCCAAGTAGCACTGGTCCTTACTTCTGTACAGCAGATGGGAAGGTCTAATGCAGACCAACCAGTAAAAGGCTTCAGGAGAAAGAATAGTCCTCCCTTGACCTGAATCCTTAAGTTTTGTCCCCTGTTGATTGATATGTACGGGGGGGGGGGGACGATGCAGAAGAGCTTCCAGCCATGGACAAAATTCAATGCTCGTCGGCAATCTATGACGCTAGCTACATTCCAAAGGGAATTCTTGTAATTCAACAAAAAGTTATTTCCCCAACCGCTGGCAGCCTAGGAGCCATCACTATGGTGTTGTGAAGGATTAACCATTCCATCAGATATATTAATGGTAATTCCACTCGGGAAAATCCTTCACGCTGCATAGTATTCGCCAGCAGCCCATCAGTAAGGGCCCTCAGGTCAGCTTGTATTCTGCACACCATGGCAGGAAGCAGGCCTAATCTTGTGCCAAACACCAAACGCACTGCAGGCCATAAGGTATTGCGATGAATGCGATCCGCAGATGCGGTGCCAGGCACTACCCATCGGCGTAGCCAGACAGAGAGGAAGCCAGCCAGTTGAGCTTCCCTTGACAGAGGCTTGCGACAATGCCTCATATAACTGAAGACTTTTGTGCCTGCAGGAAAACCCCCTGTCTCTTCATCAAGAACAAAGTCTGGAGCCCCTGCGTCTTCGATGAGGTCATCGACCGTATTGGCACTAAGCGTGCTCAAGAGGTTCAAAGGCTTATCTCTGCTATCTACAACCTTGTCCGGCTTAGCATTTCTGGTCTGGTAGAAGAAGAGGTAGGATGCCCATTTGTTGATATGGGCCAAATCAGAGGGCTCTTGTAGAAGGTGGTGCAGGCAAGATAGTGGCTCATCGACTCTTGGTACACCGCCACTGCCCGAGGGTTTTATCCCTCAGCTCCCTGTTTGTGGGAACGTACTCTTCATAAGGAGTGTCTCCCATTGGCAGCTTTGAAATATTTGTCATCTCATGAAGGGCTAAGCCCAACTCACCTAGCAGAGTGGCGAAAGTCCCAGTGAGCGAATTGTATCGCTCCATCAAAGCCAAGAACAAGTTGGGGTTAACAGGCAGCCCGACACTAGTGGCACTCACAGCCGCAAATAAACCAATACTTTCCAGCTCCGTCTGGAAGTGCTTCAGGGCCCAGGCAGTTAAACTGGCCCATCGAAGATTCCCGGGGCTAAGCCATCCACAGGTGCGAGGGTTAACCCTGGGGTACACTCCTCCCTGCCCCATAAAGTCATTGTAGAAAGTCGATATTTGAACCGGCTGGATCAGTGAAGTGTCCTCACTCGGGACGCTGCCCTGCAGTAATCCCCTGAAAGGCATAACAGGGCCTGAAGGACTGCTCATATAGGCTCCTCGGTTCAATCCTTTGTTGTATAAGATCTTCCCCGGCCGGCCGTGAAGATCGGGAGTCAGAGTCCACATGATCTTCCTAGGATGGGTGGCATGGAAGAAAGCCGAGATAGGGTAATCTCTGGGCATCCTTGGCAGATACATGACCATGCCCTCAGCAGAAAATACCCAATTCTCCTTCTTGGGCTTAGTCTGGGATTGTTTGTCGATAATATTCCCGAATTAGAAATCCGGTTTCTTATATCCAGTCCCATCTATGAATGTCAGGGGCTCCCCACTGATCATGCTCAGCAGCATTCGTTCTCCTTGGGACGAGATCAGAGTTCCCATTTCTTGAGGATACTCATTTCCAGAGATAGAAAATGTCACATGGGACAAGTCCTCCAGATAGTTTGAGTTCAGCATCCTAGCAGCAGAGCCCATCACTTCAGCCAAAGGAGGAATCTGCAAGTCCACTGCAAAATGCAAGAAAATAAGTCAGTTTTATGCTAGACGCTACACTCTTGCAGTATACGAAACTCAAGGTTGGCAGTATACGCCAAAATCTAACAGTCTGAGCTTTTTATTCCAGACTGTCAAAATTTGAGTTTTACGCTAGAATTTACATCCAGTGCGTAAAGACTCAAAATTTCGACAGTTTGAGTTTTTACGCCGGACTGCGAAAATATAGAGTTTACGCTGACATATTAGAAATATGGGCGTATTATTTCGCATACACGTACAACGTGTGCGGAGGGTTCTCTGTTTCTTCTCGAAGCCTTTACCTGTAATATCCGGAGCACAGCTCGACGGTGGAGCACTGCGTTCAGATCGAGGCTCGCTCAGCCTAATGGGGGTTGCTCGTACTTGAGCAGAGGAGCGAGATGAGGAAGCGAAATTCTTTTCCTTAGCAGTGGAAGTCTGTTTAGGTGCCATGACGAATTTGAGTTCTCAGGAAAGTGACGAAGAAGAAGAGTTCTTGGAAAGCAAGGGTTTTGCGAAGACAGATGAAGGGTTTCTCTCTCAAGACCTTGGACTATTTATAGAGTTCAGATAACTCTTCGAATCCCTAACCAAATTCGATATTTAATGGGCGGTTATGATTTGGGGCCACGTCAGCCTATCATTTAAAAAGGAAGATGGACAGTCAAGCTGCGTAATGGATCTATGATTTTACGCTCAGAAGCTTCTACGCTCAGAGGCTACAAATCTACGATTTTACGCTCAGAGGCTATAGATCTATGATTTTACGCTCAGAAGCTTCTACGCTCAGAGGCTACAAATCTACGATTTTATGCTCAGAAGCTATAGATATATGATTTTATGCTCAGAAGCTTTTATGCTCAGAGGCTACGAATCTACGATTTTACGCAAGACAGAATACGCGTATATCTCGACAAATTGGGTCTTACACTCAAAAAGGCCAAGGGTTTACGCAGAAAATGCTCCTTTTTGTCTATAAAACATTCCAAGTGCCTGAAACTCACAGAGGTCGGCATTGAAGATGACTCTTCTTCTTGGGCCATTGAAAGTTCATTCGAAGTCTAGTCAGAATCTGTCACCCTCACATTTTCATCTAAGGGTAGTTTGGTAATTATCATGGGTATTAATTATTTTAGGATTATTATAATTAATAATTGTGCATGACTGATTTATTTATTTTATTGTATTAATAATTATTGCTAGTGTAGACTTATTTTGGACTTGTGTAGTGGACCTAACCATTTAATTAGAGGACATGAACAAAGTTTTTGGACTAGTCTAAGTTGAGCCCATGAATTAGGCTCATGGATTAAGAAATATGTTTAATTAGTAAAACCATTAGACTAGAACCTTCCCTCCCTAATTATTTCTTCATGAGAGGCCCCAAGGGGTATTTGTGACTTTGTACATTGCTTGGGGAGGGGTTTATGACCAGCCATAATTGAGAGGAGAGAGAGTGCTCTCATTTTAATTCTTTCCCAAAATTCTAGATCTAGTTTTTCCTCTTCCATTTTCCCTCCAATTCCCTATCAATTCTCCATCAATTCTCTTCAAATCTCTTCCTAAATTCATCATTGAAGCCTCTACATCAAGGATCTACAAGCAAGGAGCAAGGAACAAGGAGGAGGAGGCCAATATCTACAAGGAGAGGAGCAACTTGTCATTTGGGACCTTTCCATTGGGAATCCATCTCCCAATAGGTACAAATCAGTTTTTCCCCTTCCTATAGACTATAGATCTGAGTTTTAACCATGAGAAACCACCCCACATGCATAGGTTATCCATAGGATTTGATTTGGAATCATTTGGAGACCTACGGTTGAAGTTATGACCATGTTTAGTGCCAATTTTGGGGGAATTCTGAGATTGGCACATGTAGTGCTTGTCAATGGATCTAATAGATCTATTTGACCGTTGATTGTTTGTTTGTAGCTGGTGTCGTATCCAAAATTGGATACGTATGGGCCGAATCTCGTCAATTTGACAAAACGGTCGATTTTGGGGGTTTTCTCCGACACGGGGCCATGTGCATATCATATGATGACACGGACACGTAGACACTCTAATTTATATATGTATTGATCATAAATTATGTATTGGGCTTGTACCCGTCCTCCGGGATATGTTTGGTTGTGAGTTGGGGGCCGTGTCGCAAGCGTATCATAGAAAAGTGTGATACGGGTGCGGTGCACTCCATGTGTTTGTGTTTTGGCTCATTTCACTATACATGCATATATAATTGTATATGTATATGCTATCTATACATTATATAGATTATGAAATAGTATAGTTTGAGTTATGTATATGCGTGTGCCTATATGTATACTTAATAGAGTATGTAGTTGTATATATATATATATATATATATATATATATATATATATATATATATATATATATATATATGTTGATATATTTATATATGTGAGAATATGTATATACATTTATAGCTAGTGATTTGTATGTATTGGTATATATGTATATATAGTGTTTTGCATATAGTTTGAGAGGTATAGAGGAATATATGTACCTATATGTGGATAGCTATATTATGTGTATGCATTTATACTTAGGTGTATAAGTGACTGTGTTTTGTGTGGAGGGTGTGTGAACCAGAAAGTGAGAGTGATCGAGCAAGGTTCTATTGCACAGCAACACTGCACTGTGTGCAGGGAAGAAGGGGGTAAGCAACAGCCAGCAGTATCGGGCAACAGGACATAGCACTGGCAGCTACTTTGTGCAGGAATGCACAGATTTGGGGGAGGCTGTGCATTACTGTGCAGGTAACTGGGAGGGGAGTCACACAAGATCGGGTTTCAGCAATGTGAAGACTCTATTGCACAGCTATATGCACAGAATGGACTGAAGATTACCTGTGCACCTACCTGAAGAACTGAGCAGATACTCAGAACTTCACTGAACTTCAGTGACTGCAGTGAAGTATCAGCAGATACTCAGTGACTGCAGTAAAGTGCAGAACTTCACTGAACTGCAGTGAAGTATCAGCAGATACTTAGAACCTCACTGCACTGCAATGAAGACTGGAGACTCGAAGACTCACTGAAATGAAGACTGAAGATTTACCTGGACTGAACTGCACCTAGACCGAAGACTCACTGTACAAAGACTCACCTGACCTGAAATTCGACACAGTTAAGTAATTATTTTTGGTATAGATCAGTCAGTTCTGTTTAGGGGTTTTGTGTACTAGTTGTGTTAGGGTCTAGCATGTATTAGATGTTTTAGCTAGTGTATTAGTTAGGAGAAATAGTTAATAGTAAGTTTGTATCAGTCAATATCTATATTTAAGTTAGTATATATATATATATATATATATATATATATATATATATATATATATATATATATATATATATATATATATATACATACTATATTACTTTAATAGTTAGCTATATATATATGTATACTTGTAATAGTGTTAGTAGCAGTTAGTTTATTTAGTTAAGGTATTGGGTATTAGTTTAATTGTTAGTTTTGTTTAGTTAATTTTCAGTGTTTCAGCTAGTTATTCGTATCAGGAAGGTTAGTTTAGTCAAGTTATTAGAGTTCATTAATTAATGGTATGTGAGCAGTTACTTGAGTGTGATTTATCGAGGTTTTGGTCAGTTAGTATCAATGGGATTAGTATATTGGTATTGTAGTTAGTTTATATCATATTGATGAGTATATCCTAGTGATAACTTATAGTTAATGTAGTAGTTTGAGATATGTATAAATTGTATAAATGGTTATCCTATAATAGTTAAATATAGTATAGTGTATTGTGTAACTAGTATTAGTTTGTATATATATATAAACTATTTTCATATTAGAAAACATGCGTATCTTAGGATACGACTTCTTAAATGCTCTGTTATGTGTTAGCTTAGTTAGTTCAGCATAGTTTCATAGTATATCGACTTAGCGACTTAGTATTAGACTCTTGCAACCTAAAATGCATTGGTTTGACTTAGAAACAGCGTTTTGACCTAGAACTTCATTTATTTTTATCATTAAACCTTGTATTGATGCAACATACCATATATAGGTTGTGAGACACCAGCTTGGGCATCGAGAGACACACTTTGCTCAGGACTTCAGGCGAGTACATTTCTCTGTTTGTTTTCAATTCATAATATTGTATATATGCATGTTCTAGATTAGTATACATTGATTCCCGATATAGTGATTTCACGGACTGGTGCTATATGGATCCCATCAGGAGGTGTTATCCCCTACCGTGTGCAACGGGTACCTAATGACATGTATTTCATCGTGTGCATCAGGTATTGACTTTCATGTGCTTCTTGTGCATCCACTATTTCGTGTGCTAGTGTGACTATCGTGATCATGTACGTAACGTGTCATGATTGGATCCATGAGTATTGGTTGGGGAGGGGGAGTAGGAGTTGGTTATGTGATCAAAACCCTCTTGATCTCATGTGCATGTCGATTATATACCTCACGTATAATGGAGTTACCTTTATACCTCATGTGCAACCTAAACCGATCACATAACGAACTCTCACTCTAAAACACATAGTTAGTATTTCTTGTTCTCTACTTGCAGTTATCCTTGTATTTACTTTCAGCTTTATTGTGCCTATTGCCTGTTCACTTGTATTGTATATTCTTTCTACTTGTGCATCTTGTATCATTTTTTCTATTGCTTGTTATATATGCTCGATTATGTTATTGTAACTGCTTTCAGAGGTATGTACTTTGCTCCAATCCTGACTGGATATATTTTTCCAGATGATTGGCTAGAGGAGCTGTGTCCCACACATTACGGACCTCAGGAGGGTGAGACTTTAGAGGACACTCCCCTAGAGTCAGAGGACATAGTACCAGTTGTAAGCCCCCTGATTTTTCAAGATTTTTAAAAAAATATTTTTCACATTTTTTCTATAATTTTTGGGAATTAAAACTAAGATATTTTGTGACTAAATAATTTTTAAATAATATTAATTAATATTCAAATATTATGAAAATAATATTTTCTAGTGTAAAATAAAAAACTAGACATAGGGTAATTTTCTGTGAATTTATTGGACTCCGGAAGCATTTTGAAAGCCCTAAAAACTAATGAATATTTAAACCTAATTAAACCCTGACTGAACCTGGTTTAATTGGAATTAAACCAAACCAAACCGACTCAAACCGAACCGGACCAACCCAGCCTTAACAGGTCGGGTCGGGTCGGATCCGAATCGGACCCGGACCCGAAATCCTAACCGAACCCTAATCTTAATTCCCACCGGATTTACTGTTCCGGCCTATAAATACCTCGACTTTTGTGCCCCGCCGTCGCAAACCCTAATCTCTCCGCCGCCTTCTTCCTCCTTGCTCCACCCTTCCTCAGCCGAGCCGACCCAGCCCCGGCGAGTTTCCCCGCAGCGCCGCCGCCCCTCCTCCGGCTGTGCCCTAGCCCAGCACCACCTCGATCACCCTTCCGTTCTCCCCGACCCCCAAGGCCACCGGAGCTCGATCCATCTCCGCCCATCCGAGCCGCAGCGCCCCAAGCGCCACCCCCTTCGACGACTCCACAACGCCGAGCAGCCAGATCACCGCCCAGACCTCCTCCCCGCTCCGTCGACGAGCTCCGACCCCGACTTCGACGGCGCACCCGAGCCCCGGCCGACTCCGACCAGCACCTCAGCCAGCCGTCCCGAGCCCGGCGAGCCTCTGGACGCAGAACCCGGACACGTCCAGGACACAGACCCTGTGTCGAATCAACACGCGGACACGCGCAATCCTGTTTTGCGAAGCCCTGTTCAGGTAACCCGTTCTCTCTCCTCGCTACCCCGTTTTCTGTTTCGTCTGTTGTGACGCGTAGTCGATGCCCATGCAACCCGCTCGGTGCATCGCGCCCTGTGGCGATCGCGAACCGCGATCCAAAAATAGGAAAACCAACGCCCTGTTTCACCCCGGAACTGAGTGCGCCCCGCCAAACGGGACGACTTGGTCGCACGCGGTCTTCACCGAAACGTATGCGCCGTCGATACGGACGTGCGAGATTTTGCAGAAGTTGATTTGGATGTGCGTGCACACCGGAATCAACGCGTATCTGCCTATTCTGGAACACGTCATAACTTTGTGTACACACGTCGGATCGAAACGAAACTTGCGCCATCGGACTCGTAGCAATACGCTGGTCCTGTTACCCAAGTTTGGTTCGATTCTGAGAACGTTGATAAAATCGCGTATCGTGGGCCCCACATGCTCCACTTGACGGACGATTTTGTGATCGGCTTATCGGAATCCAATTCTGGAAGTTTCGTTGGCTTCGTATCATCATTCCTGACTTGTTGACACTAAGTTTGCCAAAACTGGAGACCTTTGACCCTGACACATTTTTCGGTGCAAAGTGGCCCACATGTGGACCCCGCTTTGACCAGAAACTGTTATTTTTGCCCCTGCATCCAAATTGGACTTAAGGACAGGCGTTTCTAGCTATTTGATATTTTCTGAGACTGTTGGTGATGTTTATTACAGCTTTTGGAGGAGTACCTACAGGATCCACTAATACAGGGACATCTGTTGGTATTCACATCCCAGGCAAGTGTACCTTGCCAAACTTTGCCGTCTTGTTACATATTTTTCTTGATTCATTTATATTGTTGTGCATGCTTGACCTAGGACCGTATGACTTGCTTAGCGTCCGATTATAGTCGGGTGCCAACACCGTACGCGGTGTTGTGTATTGTCATCTAGAGATGGACATTCGTGACCCTTTACATTCTCGTACTTGTCTTATCAAGTACACTATAACCCAGGACACTTGACACTATTCATGAGACCGAATCTTTCTGAGATATTCATGGTGATTTTGTATAGGATACAGGTTTATGACATAGACATTATATTCATGGATACTATATGACTTGCTGCATTAGCTATGATCTTGCGTGACATGTACATGAGACGTTGTGGATATGAGACGTGTGGTTACATTGGGTGGGGAGAGACACACATGCTACAGGCTGATCATATATATAAAACCCCTATTATTGTGAGGCGCAAGACTCTAAACCCGAGCTTGGCCCATTACTCATTATTACTGCTACGGCTCCCCGACACAGAGCTTGTAGTGGCTCAGCCTGAGTACTAGTGATGCTCTCACTTGCATTTCACATAGATTGTTACATACTTACCATATTTATTTCATTATTTGCTGCACTGCATTTATTTTGTCTTGTATTATCTTGTACCTTGCTATGTCCCCTGAGGACCTGGATCCGGATTATGTCCCCAGGATTTGCAGACGAGATCTATCCCGAGGTATACGGGACAGCAGCAGGAGCAGATACATGAGCTGTACCGACACCCGAGGATGAAGTGTTGACTGAGGACTTTTCCTGAGCATCTATGTTTCATGCTCAGTATTTACTTTATTCAGTCATTTATATTTTGGTCTGTTGAACCATTGTATCAGATTTTTATCGGATTATTCCCCGAAGCACTTTGTAGAGACTGGTTGATGATTTACATTTCTTATATCTGTGGATCATATTTTATCTTGTATGGATGAGATTAGTTGTGCCATGTTGTCGTAGATTTTATTTTACAGCTTAAGTGCGCCCTGATGGATCCATTAAATTGGGTTTGTCCATCAGTGTGTGCTGCTGGCCATTGTCACGTGTCTAGTCCCTCGGTATTTTGGGACTGGGGCGTGACATAGTTTTTATGGTGGCCCATGCAGGTCTATGACTAAATCGTTCAATTTTAACTTAGGGACCGAGCAAGCCTACACCTAGGATTAGAGTATAGGATCTCATCCACGACTGACTATGACTCATCCTCCTTCCAATCAATTCCGTTGAATAATTGCATCCTGCTTGATTCATGTGCCTTCTCATTCGTTCCTTGTGTGTAGCCTTCTCCTAGAATATAGAAGTCCCTGTTAATAGAATGATAAGTAGGGTAACCTTCCTATTAAGAGTACAACTAGGATATTGACACACCCCTAAGTAGAACGCTTAATGAACCCTAGCGTCCCTCACCTATAGAATAAATCACCATTATGTCTTGTTATAGTCATGAATGACCTAAGAGTAGTATAGGCACTGCTAAGAGCTAGTTGGAGATTTGACCCTAATGTTTGACCCTAGTCTTGAGGAACCAATAGAAATCCGAGAATCGAATGTTAGGACTGAACCTAATGTGCATAGTGAGATAGTGCTAGGATATAGGTTCGTGTCGTGATATTAGCAGACAGTACCTCAGAAAGCCCAGAGCAACGAGTATGACATTCCCCATGGGATCATACCTCAAACACGGAGAATTGCTCGCCACCTTCACCTTAGGAAACCATGATACTATCTAGAGCCCCATATTTTAATTTCATATGTTGTTCATTTGCGACCTTAACGTTCGCTAATGCGCAACGACTAAAATATGTTCTTCTTTTCTCCGTCTTTCAATTCGTGCCACCTGACACTTCGGATAGTAGGCCAAGTAATTTCATTCCTTGTTAAGGACCCATAGTTTGCTAGGAGCATAGCTGTAGTCTTGAATTTAAAAATTTTGTGTTTGGTAGTTAGAGTTCGATAAGTTTAAGTTAATCTTGTAGATTGTGACCCGATAATTTTCCCTTAGTATTAAATCACGTAATTTATACCCCCACCTCGATACGAGCTATATTCCTTTTCCCATGAGACTAGTAACCTTTCCATTCTCGCTATTGACACATGTTCTAGGAGCACTATGATTAAGACTTAAAGTGACCCTTACCTATATAATGCAATAAGAGACCCTAATAAGTACCAAGATCTTTCCTCATATACCCTAATAAGAGTTTCTGTTTTATTTACATGTGCAAGGTTATTTTGTAGGATCCTCTTAAGACTGTCACAGTATTAGTTTAATTCTTATAAGTTGGGTAGTATGCCTCACAACCTAGTACCACGTAGTCCACTTGACCCACCGAGATAGTGTAATTGAATGACATTAATGGTATGCTAGCAAAGGATGACAGTGTTTATTCAGACGATAGAATTTAGAGTTCCATGCCCCTAATTGGTCGACTAGCGACTTAGACAAGGAGGTTGTATGATAACTGTAGAGATTGTAGAGTCTTTTATTATTGTTGCTTATTTTGTTTTTGTTTATTGTGAACTTGAATAATTTGTACCTCCTTTCATCATCATCTAGCGTACTTATAATTGCTGTACTACCTTGACTTATGCTGCTATTATAGCCTAGTTTTTGAAAGCTTATTCTTTATCGAGCTTGTTCATGACATATGTATTATTGGGGAGGCCCACAATAATACAATTCAGAATCAGTGTATTACGGTCTGATCAACCATAGTGCGCTTGATTCGCCTTTCGTAATACTACTTTACGTGGATTGAGATATGTAGTGATTAGTAGACAAATATACTTGCCTAGACATGTCTGACATATCGTATCGGTTACATAACTGTACTAATACGAGCATGCGAACAAAGGATTACCAAAATAGGATTTTAATCCACAACTGCCTTGACAATTCCCATTTGAATTCTTTAAACGCCTTGATCCCGATACTTCTATTATATTACCACTCCCTTGAACTCTTTATTATTGGTCTCCGTCTTCCCTTATTTCGGAAAGACGAAACCTCGTGCTTGGTATAAATTGATACACAGAGAGTACTAGATATACCCCATAGGCCGATCACATACTTGAGGATTATTCTTTCGTAATTAAGGACATATCATATATGATATAATCGGCATTGAAGTTTTGAGGATTGAATGACATGAGTAAATAAATTAAGGAATATTTTCTTAAAGTATATAGCCTTATGTGATAGATGGGTAAATTCCAAGTTAGGTAGCAGTGCATTGTCAACTCGAGAGAAATTTCTTTTAGATTATGATCGAGTAAGATTAGATTGGGAGAGGTTCAAGCCATTTTAATTTTGAGAATTTTAGAAGAATGACTAAGATGATGAGGATTAATGAATTTCAACATCTTGATATTGAGGACCCAATATTTATACCTTAAGTACATGATTTAAATTTTTGAATAATGAAGTTAAAATCATCAATTTGAATTTAGAGGATAAAAATATAGAATTTCAGACTTGAACATTGGTGGACTGCATTTAAATTATTTTTCAATTTGATGATTTGAATTAAGAATTAAAATTTGATGGTTGGACTACCTATTTGTAATATTGAGGATGTGAATGAAATTTAAAAAGTTGAAGCATACAAAAATTTATATGCGTATTTAAATCTTGAAGATGTTATATGGATTTAATTTAAATTTGGATGTGGATAATTTGAAACAAGTGAGAAGAGATAACCATAGGTTGAATTTTGATTGGAACAGTGGTCATCTTCACCTTGAAGTGATTGCGATGGATATGGTTAGGATTTTAATTATCGCAAGAAGATTGCGATTGACTTGCCTTATGTACATGAAGGATTAACAGATTATGCCTTATTTTAATTTTGAGGACGAGATTGTTCTACGTTGGCTAGATTGTAAAATCCCCTCACCCAAGAATTAGACCTACTTGGCTTAGATAGTGGGACTGAGGCTAGCTCGAATCCACTTAGAAATAGAATACGGTATTTTTATTTAGTTTTACAACATGGTATCACTTGACGCACCTTACCATTGCTTCAATAATTGGAGCACTTCCCTAGTCACTGCCTTCCTACAAATTCTACACCCTTGTCCTAGACATGCCCATCTTTCATTTCCAGCTTGGTGCAATATTTCAATGGTTGGGCGCTTTTATGCAAAGGAGCATTTAGGTGTCCACACTATTGGACATGACACATGAAGAAACCAATTTTTCGCTCATATGGATTTTTCTATGATTTTCGGAATGTGCAACGCGCAACATCGCCCACACCGTTAAACCTAGCCTTGCATTTTAAACAATACAAATCTTATACCATCCTTAACTTCTACCATGGCTTAATTTTAATTTCGAGGACGAAATTTTTATAAGTTGGGTAGATTGTAAGCCCCCTGATTTTTCAAGATTTTTAAAAAAATGTTTTTCACAATTTTTCTGTAATTTTCGGGAATTAAAAATAAGATATTTTGTGACTAAATGATTTTTAAATAATATTAATTAATATTCAAATATTATGAAAATAATATTTTCTAGTGTAAAATGAAAAACTGGACATAGGGTAATTTTCTGTGAATTTATTGGACTCCGGAAGCATTTTTAAAGCCCTAAAAACTAATGTATATTTAAACCTAATTAAACCCTGACTGAACCCGGTTTAATTGTAATTAAACCAAACCAAACCGACTCAAACTGAACCGGACCAACCCAGCCTTAACGGGTCGGGTCGGGTCGGATCCGAATCGGACCCGGACCCGAAACCCTAACCGAACCCTAATCCTAATTCCCACCGGATTTACTGTTCCGGCCTATAAATACCTCGACTTCTGTGCCCCGCAGCCGCAAACCCTAATCTCTCCGCCGCCTTCTTCCTTCTTGCTCCACCCGTCCTCAGCCGAGCCGACCCAGCCCCGGCGAGTTTCCCCGCAGCACCGCCGCCCCTCCTCCGGCTGTGCCCTATCCCAGCACCACCTCGATCACCCTTCCGTTCTCCCCGACCCCCAAGGCCACCGGAGCTCGATCCATCTCCGCCCATCCGAGCCGCAGCGCCCCAAGCGCCACCCCCTTCGACGACTCCACAGCGCCGAGCAGCCCGATCACCGCCCAGACCTCCTCCCCGCTCCGTCGACGAGCTCCGACCCCGACTTCGACGGCGCACCCGAGCCCCGGCCGACTCCGACCAGCACCTCAGCCAGCCGTCCCGAGCCCGGCGAGCCTCTGGACGCAGAACCCGGACACGTCCAGGACACAGACCCTGTGTCGAATCAACACGCGGATACGCACAATCCTGTTTCGCGAAGCCCTGTTCAGGTAACCCGTTCTCTCTCCTCGCTACCCCCGTTTTCTGTTCCGTCTGTTGTGACGCGTAGACTGCGTAACCCTCTCGATGCCCATGCAACCCGCTCGGTGCATCGCGCCCTGTGGCGATCGCGAACCGCGATCCAAAAACAGGAAAACCAACGCCCTATTTCACCCCGGAACTGAGTGCGTCGCGCCAAACGGGATGACTTGGTCGCACTCAGTCTTCACTGAAATATACGCGCCGTCGATACGTGTCACGACCCGCACCCGGATATTCGGGCACGAGTACGTGGGCACGTCCAGCCTACGCCGCAGTGTCGGCGGTAGTACGCTGTCTAGGTCATAATCATAGGTAATTTAGAATCTATCTCATCCACAATAAAGTAAATAGACAAGGAAAATGACAGGGAAATAGAAATGATAAGATTTCATAAGACAATTTGTGATATACAAATCCATGGTTTAATACAGAATCCAGAAGATAAATCGGGGACAAACCCGATTACTGTGCTGAAAGAAAACGAATAGCTAACTGCTAACTACTCTGCAGGAGTAGTCTCCTGAGTGGAAACCGGCTTCTCAACTGTATCACCTGCTACCTTATCTGGGCCATAATAGGTAGGGGCAAAGTTCTCATCATCGCCTAAAACAACGGATCCAGTCAGGAAAGGAGCAAAGTACACAATGCACAACAAAGATTAAACTAAATATTTGTGACAGGTAGAAAGGAACTGACTAAGTATCATGTTGAGAAATGTATAAATAAGAAGTAACAATAACTAAGAGTTAAATGCTGTAAACAGGGATATGAGTAAAACAGGAATAAATGAGACAGGAAATTGGAACTACAACAAGATAACAGGAACTGCAACAAGACAAGAACTATTGTGTGTGAACTTGTGTAGTTAGAATACATAGTTGGCATGTAGGGGCTTATAAGGCTAATAAGGCCGTCATAGACGACTAGTACACAATGACTACAGGGGAATATTCAAGTATAAGACTGATGGTACAGTCGCGTACCAACAGCTATCACACAATGTCTACAGGGGAAAGGGTAAACTACATGCCTCCTAGTATTCTCCCGCCCGACACGAGAAGCAAGACATGAAATCCAGATTCTAACACTATATGTAAACATCCAATGGTACTAGTATGGCAAAGAATTTATTTATCACAATATAAAGATTAAACTTGAAGTGCAGGTACTTGCCTGATGTTTGGATCCAAATACAGTTTTGTGTCTCGGGGAAATTCCCAGAAATGTGTCCGTATGCTGAAATAAACATTACCATCATGCTCAGAAGATATCAAATAGCTAGAAACGCCTGTCATTGGGTCCAATTTGGAGACAAGGGCAAAAACGGCAGTTTCGGGTCAAAACGGGGTCCGCCGGTGGGCCCGCTTTGCACCGAAAAGCGTGTCCGGGTCAACGGTCTCCAAATTCACCAAATTAGTGTCAACAGGTCAGCAACGCTGATACGAACCCAACGAAACTTCCATATTTGGATTCCGATGAGCCGATCACAAAATCGCCCGTCGAGCGGGGCCTGTGGGGCCCACGACACGCGATTTCGTCAACGTTCTCAGAATCGAACCAAACTTGACCCATAGGAACAGCGTATTGCTACGAGTCCGATGGCACGAGTTTCGTCTCGATCTGACGAGTGTGCACGAAGTTAGGGTGAATTGCAGAAAGGTCGGATACGGGGCGATATCCGCGGATACGCGTTGATTCCGGTGTGCACGCACACCCGAATCAGCTTCCGCGTAATCTCACACGTCCGTATCGACGATGCGCACGTATCTGTGAAGACCGTACGCGACCAAGTCGTCCCGTTTGGCGGGGCGTACTCAGTTCCGGGGTGAAACAGGGTCTGATTTTTTCTGTTTTTGGATCACGGTGTGCGATCACCACAGGACGCGATGCCCCGAGCGGTTTGTCCGGGCACCGAGAGGGTCATACAGGCTTCACAACGCAATTTGCGGAAACAAAAACAGAGCTACCAACAAAAAGTTACAAGTACCTGAAGGGGACCCGAAAACCGGGGTCGAATCGTGTCCGACACATGTCCGACACGTGTCCGGACACAGGAGAAGAATTAGGGTTAGGGTTCAGGGGAATTGGCCGAGCTCCGGCGAGGGCGGCGGCTGGGCGGCCAATCTGAGGCGGAGGGCCGAGGGCAGCGCGGCGAGGCGGCGGCCGGGCTCGCGGCGGCGCTGGAGGCTGCCGGAGCTGCTGCGGGGAGCTGCAGCTGCTGCGGTGGCCGGCAGACTGCTCGCCGGAGAAGAAGAAGAGGAGGGAGGCGGCTGGAGGCGACGGCGACGGCGGTGGCAGGGTGGCTGGGCAGCGGCGGAGGGCGGCGTGGCGTGGTGGTGTCGACGAGGGTCTGGCCGGAGAGGGAACGGGGAGGGTTTTAAATAGGGGTGGCCGGGGGTGAGGGGGGCCGAGATGGGCGGAGGCGGTTGCGGAGAAGGCGGCACGTGGCCGAGCGGGCGGAGCGGCGTGGCGCCGGAGGACGCGGCGGGCGGCGCGGCGCCAGACGCGGGCTGGGGGAAAACTGGGTCGTGGGGGTGCGGGTTCGGGCACGGCGGGTCGGGTCTGGCGGATCCGACCCGACCCGCTAGAGGACTGGGCCGGGTTTAGCGGCCCGCGGGCTGTGGGCCGGGCTGGGCTCGGTATAAAAATATTTAAAATCTATTTAAATAGATAATTAATTATTAAATAAATAACTAAATAAATAAATAATTAAATAAATACTTTTAGGTGTTTAAAAAAATAGGTCCGGGGCCCGATAAAATCCAGAAAAATTACCCTAAGTCCAGTTTTCCATTTTACATCCAAAAATATTATTTTCATAATATTTTAATATTATTTATTAACAATTAAAAAATCATTTAATAATTAAACCTTGATTTTAATTACAGAAAAATCCCAAAAAATTCCAGAAAATTGTGAAAATCCCAATTTAAAATTTCTTGCAAAATCTGGGGGTTTACAATACGGACGTGCGGGATTTCGCAGAAGTTGATTTGGATGTGCGTGCACACCGGAATCAATGCGTATCCGCCGACAACGTCCCGTATCCGCCTATTCTGGAACACATCGTAACTTTGTGTACACACGTCGGATCAAAACGAAACTTGCGCCATCGGACTCGTAGCAATACGCTGGTCCTGTGACCCAAGTTTGGTTCGATTCTGAGAACGTTGACAAAATCGCGTATCGTGGGCCCCACAAGCTCCACTTGACGGGCGATTTTGTGATCGGCTCATCGGAATCCAATTCTGGAAGTTTCGTTGGCTTCGTATCATCGTTCCTGACTTGTTGACACTAAGTTTGCCGAAATTGGAGACCTTTGAACCTGACACATTTTTTGGTGCAAAGTGGCCCACATGTGGACCCCGCTTTGACCAGAAACTGTCATTTTTGCCCCTGTGTCCAAATTGGACTTAAGGACAGACGTTTCTAGCTATTTGATATTTTCTGAGACTGTTGGTGATGTTTATTACAGCTTTTGGAGGAGTACCTACAGGATCCACTGATACAGGGACAGCTGTTGGTATTCATACCCCAGGCAAGTGTACCTTGCCAAACTTTGCCGTCTTGTTACATATTTTTCTTGATTCATTTATATTGTTGTGCATGCTTGACCTAGGACCGTGTGACTTGCTTAGCGTCCGATTATAGTCGGGTGCCAACACCGTACACGGTGTTGTGTATTGTCATCTAGAGATGGACATTCGTGACCCTTTACATTCTCGTACTTGTCTTATCAAGTACACTATAACCCAGGATACTTGACACTATTCATGATACATAATCTTTTTGAGATATTCATGGTGATTCTGTATAGGATACAGGTTTATGACATAGACATTATATTCATGGATACTACATGACTTGCTGCATTAGCTATGATCTTGCGTGACATGTACATGAGACGTTGTGGACATGAGACGTGTAATTACATTGGGTGGGGAGAGACACACAGGCTACAGGCTGATCATATATATAAAACCCCTATTATTGTGAGGCGCAAGACTCTAAACCCGAGCTTGGCCCATTACTCATTATTACTGCTACCGGCTCCCCGACACAGAGCTTGTAGTGGCTCAGCCTGAGTACTAGTGATGCTCTCACTTGCATTTCACATAGATGGTTACATACTTACCCTATTTATTTCATTATTTGCTGCACTGCATTTATTTTGGCTTGTATTATCTTGTACCTTGCTATGTCCCCTGAGGACCTGGATCCGGATTATGTCCCCAGGATTTGCAGACGAGATCTATCCCGAGGTATACGGGACAGCAGCAGGAGCAGATACAGGAGCTGTACCGACACCCGAGGACGAAGTGTTGGCTGAGAAATTTTCCTGAGCATCTATGTTTCATGCTCAGTATTTACTTTATTCAGTCATTTATATTTTGGTCTGTTGAACCATTGTATCAGATTTTTATCGGGTTGTTCCCCGAAGCACTTTGTAGAGACAGGTTGATGATTTACATTTCTTCTATCTGTGGATCATATTTTATCTTGTATGGATGAGATTAGTTGTGCCATGTTGTCGTAGATTTTATTTTACAGCTTAAGTACGCAATGTTGGATCCATTAAATTGGGTTTGTCCATCAGTGTGTGCTGCTGGCCATTGCCACGTGTCTAGTCCCTCGGTATTTTGGGACTGGGGCGTGACACCAGTGACCGAGGAGATCTAGTTTTGTTTAGTGATGTTGTATTAGACTATTATTTTTTAGAAGATTCACAGATGTACTATTATTTCATATTGTGGATTGTATCTTCTTCCCTTCACTATTTTCCATTCGTGTATTATTTCCTCCTTAGTTGTTTTGTGATTGAGATTGATATATTTGTGAGATACCATATTGCTCCTCCGATTGGAGTTGAGATGATTGACAGGTACCATATTATATTGTTGAGATGTTAGATAGTTAGAAATGACCCAAACAACGTTCTACTGCCGATTCTGCGGCGTATGCTGGGCGTAACCACGTACTCGTGCCCGAATATCAGGGTGCGGGTCGTGACAGAATCTTTTACAAAAGTTCAAGTATGGCCTGTTCGGCAGACATTTCTCGCCCTATTTCGAGAGATTTTCGGGGAAACCATTCTTGAAGATGATGGTCTGAACAGAAATTCTTCGTATCAGAGAAGTGACAGTTCAGAATTCTATGCGACTCCTCGTCCAAAAATAGCAGGACAGTTGGATCTTCAAGATAACTTAATGCTAAAGAGCTTTTTACGCATCTTCCGTCACGCGCAAAAGACGGGACGTGACAGGATAAACATTTATCAGAGTCAGCGTAAAAATTACTCAGACGTGTCGAAGCTGCACATTATCAAACTTCCTCACAGCAAATATGGCAAATCAGCAATGCGTAGAAGAAGACAAGTTTTCATGATTACATATGATGGAAATCCAGTTTACAAAGGATTTTTTATTTTCATGATTACATATGATGGAGATCCTTTTTCTACAAAGGATTTCTCATTTTCATTTAAGATCACACCAGGAATCTGTTGTGCCAGGTTCTCATATTGGTGGAGATTTTTTTCTTCTTCTACGATACTTCATCAGCTTCTGCGGCCGATGAACAAGAAAATGATTAATGGCGGGAGGATACAAAACTGGGCTTATCTTATTCAAGCCCACCCTCCATACGCCATGGAAGCTACGTCCTAGAATTGTGTTAGGGATTCAGACCCAACACAATACTGGAAGACAGGGCTAAGCTGCCCACCTGCGTCCAGCTTCATAATAGGAGAAAATACAGCTAGCAAGCTGTGTGGTCCGATGAGACCCTTCCTCTCTCCTGGACGAATCGCCATATAAAATTGCTGATTATTCTGAGCAAAGGAAGCTATGATATCCTTCCATGATCCATCGTTGCAGAGGATACTTGCTCGAAGACGCCTCTTCTTACGGCTCCTTATATGCTGGAGGAACATGATCTTCTTCTTCCTCAGGTCAGCCCAATGGATCTCGGCAACCATCTCTTTGGTGAAGGAAGTATGGAAAAACAGGTTCACTCGCGTGCCTTTATATAGGCAGAAGAGAACATATCTAATCCCAACAACTTCCTAAAATTCGCCGAAAAATCAGCCTCGCAGAACGAGTCAAATTTGACCGTTTCATGCTTCATTCAAAGTATTCCAAATTACGAGGAATTTGAAAACTTTGAAGGGGGTCTTGTAGAAGCATGAAAAATACGCTGAGGAATTATACGCGTAAAATCCCCAACATGCATGAAGCCCGCATAAAACAGAGCTTCAACGTTGTGTGGCGTAAAATATGGCTTCAGAACAGCCCGCGTAAAGTAGCACTCAAAGGCTGCTTTGGCGTAAAAGGTTGCTACACCTCCCCCTGGCGTAAAACACATTTGCTTTTAATGCAGCGTGAAGTTATACGAGGAACTCTTCGTATTCCTCGAATGAACCTGTCAGGCAAAATAGTGAACCTGACTCCTGACAAAGAGTACTGCACGACGATCGAGAGGACGACTGTAATGATGATTCTGCACAGAGACCCAGGCTGTCATTTAGTGACATATCCTTGGTACAAGTCATTTTTTTTACGCATTCAAGGGATACGCTGCCTATTTTACACAGGCAGAGATGACCCTTTTCGCTCAACATGAGACTAAATCAAACGCCACGTCAAAAGCTGTCTCTCATACAGAGACTAAATCAAACGCTCACATCACCATCCTCGTATGTTACGACAACCAGGCTATTTTCAACTATAGGAGTACGTCGTATGCTATCTCCTCGAAATACGCCAACTCAGGCTATATTTGCAAAGGTACGTGATAAAGCTATTTGGCCCAGAATAAGCTCAAGATCTCAGTCATGAAGGATAATTGGCTACTTTTATGCTGGTTATCTATTATTCATCCAGCATCAAGCTTTACGCAGAATTTGACTTTTACTCCAACAAGACAGCTATTTGGCTTTTACGCCAACAAGACAGCTATTTGGCTTTTACGCCAAACAACATAACTATTTGGCTTTTACGCCAACAAGACAGTTATTTGGCTTTTATGCCAACCATCTTTACGCGAGGAGCAGTTATCTACGTAGCTTGCATGCCGTGATCTTCGATGAGCGATTACACCCGTTACCTCATAATGGGACACACGTCATACGCGGATTAAGGAGATCATTCAGACGTGGGTAGCAGTTATTATAACCGCCGCGTAAAGAATGCAACTCTCTTCACAAGTTCGGCTTCTACGCCGACTTGACCGTTACTGTGCCTGAACTCTATAAGTAGAGAGTTCAGGTCACAGGAGAGAGGAGAAAAAAGAGAGGGCTGTCACAAGACAAGATCAGAAGGGGTCAAGATCAGAGAAAGAGCACATACAGAGAGTGTTGATTGACAACTTTGGCAACGAGAGTTCAATCCCTCCTGCAATCTTTGAAGCTTCTCCTTCTTCTACAGCACTTCTTCGTCATCGTGTGGTCCAAGGGACAAAGTGATCGACCGCAGATCAGACTTCTATCGCAATATTTCTCCAGAATTATTTTTATTGTACTTAACATCCTCGTATAGGATTAATTGTACTTCTTTTTCTTGTTTGTAAACAAAGAAAGGGTTTCGTATAAACCTACTTTCATTTCTTTTGTTTATCATCAAACAACTATCCCTAAGTTTTAGACTTATTACACGGGTACCCCTATTTTTAAACTAATTACACTGACCACATTATGTTTTATGTTTATTACACGAGATACCCATACTTTAGATAAAAATAAAAAAGTTATAACACCAACTACCCCTATTTTTATTTTATTTTCTAAAGGGAGGGGTAGTCAGGGTAATTAGTTTAAAAGTAGGAGTACCCCGTGTAATATGTCTAAAATTATGAGTAGTTAGTGTAAATAATCCTATTATTCTTGTTATTGTTATTGTTATTGTTATTGTTATTATTATTATTGTTGTTGTTGTTGTTGTTGTTGTTGTTGTTGTTGTTGTTATTATTATTATTATTTATTTATTTATTTATTTTACTTGAATATAAATCAAATCCGGTATTATTATTATTATTATTATTATTATGGTAATAATATAAAAATAAATTGGTATTATTATTATTATCCCATATTATTGTTATTAAATAATTATAATAATTATAATAATTTGGTTTTATATAGTAATAGTTTGGTAAATAATAATCGAAAAGTAATAAAATAATAATAATAATAATATTAATATTAAAATATTTTTTAAACCAAATTCGGTGGGAGGAAGTGAGGATTTGGGAGGGGGGGGGGGGGGGGGGAGGGTTGAGGTCCCACACCAAATTCGATGGTGTACCAAACGGAGAAAGTATTAATTTTTTTCTCAAATATCAATTTAGACCAAATTCGACTTCAAATTTCGGTTACCAAATACGTCCTTATGTTAAAAAATATAAAATATTAAAAGGTTGTATAAAAAATATATACACATACAGGAAAAACAGATTTTCTCACATAAATTATTTTATTTTTGTGGCTATTATTTTCTTTTCTCTTCCTCTCTTTCCGGAATCTTCCCAAACGGGCGAAGCATGTTACTCTACTTAAAAAAAAAAACTCCTGTCCCACTCACTCTCCTCCTCCATCCCAACCCCCAAAAATGCTCTCTTCTCCGCTCCTCTCCTCCTCCTCCCTCCTCCGCCCTCCGCCCAAAACCCTAGATTCTAGAACAATACGTCGCCGATCCATCTCGAAAGTTCCGATTTTGACGCGCAATCTCCAGCCAAGGAGGAAGCTTGGCGGGGAGATTTGGAGAGCCGGGGTTTCCAACTGGAAGAAAATGACGGAGATGGTGCGGATCGACGCTTTTGGCGGAGCCAGCGGGCGCGAGGACGAGGATGACGCGGCTCTGACTAATGGGTCTTTGGCGATGGAAGGGTTCGAAGCGACTCTGAATCGAATGGTTAGTTCATCTTCGGAAATTTTATTTCTTTTAGCAGAGATTTTTAAAATAGTTGGATCTTTGGAAAGCCCAGTTATCTTTTACTGATGTATGTAGGACACGGCACAGACTCGACGACTTTGTCTGTGCATGGACAGTAACACGATATGATGTGGCACCTCAACCTTCTCCACCAATATGGGTGATGGATTTGAATCCACTACCAAACAATAGCCAAACATGGAAAGGAATCACAAACGCAAACACGGGTTTTTTCATGATACATACCTTCCCTACCTGAGGGACACAGATACAGGGAAGACACTTAAGGACACAGGAGGACACAGGAACAGGTATTAGAAGAACAGATCCAACTCTGTACCAACTGCCACAGTCACATACAGCCAACTGTACCAACTGCCAATGCCAACTGTACAAATGACAACTGTACCAACTGCCAATGCCAACTGTACCAACTACCAATACATGGCTTCTTCAGCACCAGAGAGAGAGAACAGCTCAGCATAACTTCCTCAACGGCCACCAACTGTCAAGATCAAGAAGGAGAGTTAATAGCAGCTATAAATAAGGAAAGGAATGAAGAAAGAATCATGAATGAATTTGTACTTAGCTTATAGATCTTCTTCCTCCTTCTCTTCCCTGTAGACAAAGCTCTTTGCTATGAATAAAACCTAATTCTTCTCCCTGAATCTCTGTTTCCACCATTAAAAATGTCACACACAGTTAGGTCTCCCCCAAATCCCAATCGACAGGGAAAGGGACCTAACAATTTGGTATCAGAGCCTTTGGCTCCAATCCTCGAGACCAGTCGAGAGGCCAGTTCGAGCAGTCGGAGTTCTCGCCGGGGATCACCGGAGGGCCACCGGAGTGCGGCTGAAGATGGTCGAATGCTACTCATGGAAGGTACAATGCTCAATATCAGTTCCAAATTCGATATAATTTTAGAAAATAATTCCAAATTTGATAAGATCTTGGAAGAGCTGTTGAGAGCAAGAGAGGGAAGGGAAACCCTAGCTGCTGCCACTAGGGCTCCACCCTTACTCCCTGCACCACCCCAATTGTTGATCCATACTGCACCTCAGCACACTGCCACAGTAGCCTCCTCACCTCTAGGAGCTCATCATATACCCCAAATGGGAAATGGAAACCTGGGAAATCAAAACCCTGCCACATTCTTGGAGACAAATGTGCATCAACAACAATCCAATATTGACCTAAATCGATCTCCACAACATTTCCCATGGAATGTGGGAATCAATTTGGGAGCACTACCTCAACAAGAACATCACAACAGCAGTGGTAATCAGGTCAATCTTGAACCAAACCATCAAGAAGGTCCAAGAAACCCTACCACCCAGAATGTGGGGGTAACTCCAGAATACCCCACCACTGGCCACACCTTCATACAAAACAACAATACCAGAGGGTTGCAATTTGGATCCCTGCAGGGAAATTCCTACTGGACCATGCCCCCTCCCAGACTAAAAATACCCCAATTCAGTGGAGATACTGATGTGGAGGAGTGGTTGCTGAGGATAAACTACTATTTCAGCTTCTACCCTATGACAGAATGGGACAGGATAAGGGTGTGCTCTGTGCAATTGCAAGGGTCAGCAGCATTTTGGTTTGATTGGTTGATGAAGACCAAGGGAGGCATGATAGGTTGGGAAGAATTCTGTCAATCCATAAAGATGCAGTTTGGTCCTTCACAATTTGTGGATCCCATGATTGAATTGAAACTCTTGAAACAAGATGACACAGTGCAGGATTATACATCCCAATTTCAGAGACTGTCTAGCAAGGTGTCAGGTTTATCTGAAAAATGTCTCATCAGTCAATATATAGGAGGCCTGAAGGAGGAAATAAGGTATGAAGTGCAGGTAGCCAACCCTGTTACCTTACCTCTAACAATGCATTTAGCCAAGTTGTATGAAGCCAAAGTGATAGCCATTAGGAAAAGCTACAGACAGACAACACCTCAAATCAAGCCCCAATATTCAAACCCTCCAACTCAGAACACTACCACAGAAGGGCAAAGGAAGTATAGCAATGGAAGCACAAACCGTACTATAACCCCTTCTGAAATGTCAAGAAGAAGAGGGTTGGGGTTGTGCTACTTTTGTGAGGAGAAATGGGCTAGGGGTCACAAATGCAAAGAGAAGAAACTGTTCTTATTACTAGCAGATGAGGACACAGACACCACTGAGCAGGAAATTGCAGAGGAAGGGAAGGCAGCTTCTCCAGACTGTTTTGAGATATCCTTGCAAGCACTATCAGGGATCTCCCACCATTCTACTATGAGAATGAAAGGAACTATCAAGAATAAACCTGTAACCATCCTAGTTGACTCTGGCTCCACTCACAATTTCATTGATGTTAAAATGAGTGAGAGACTGGGATTAACACTGTCAAGTAATGACTCTTTTGAGGTTATGGTGGCAAATGGGGACAAGTTATTCAGCAGAGGGATGTGCCCAAATGTGGTTATAGACTGTCAAGGACATAAAATCCATGCAGACTTGTTACAGTTGCCCATATCAGGGTGCCACATAGTTCTTGGGGCTAAATGGCTAAGCACCTTGGGAAATATAATGTGGAACTTCCAGGAGCTAATTATGCAGTATGAGAACAAGGGCAAAACCATCAAATTTGTAGGCTTAAAGGCAGATACTGTCAATCTGAATGAAGCAGTGCCTAAAGAGCTAAGACAGAATCCTCAGATGTTTGTAATACAACTTTGCTCAGTAAGCAAGGAGTGCAGGGAACCTGGGGAAGGAGGAAACAAGGTAGCAACCCTACTGAAACAGTATGAAGAATTGTTTGAAGAACCTGAAGGACTACCACCTAAGAGGGATTATGATCACAGAGTACCATTACTTCCAGGATCAGCCCCAGTATGCAGCAGGCCCTACAGGCACCCCTATGCACATAAAAATGAAATAGAGAAACAAATACAGGAAATGTTGAAATCAGGGATCATCAGGGATAGCACTAGCTCCTACTCATCTCCAGTTATCTTAGTAAAGAAAAATGATGGCACTTGGAGAATGTGCATAGACTATAGAGCTCTCAATCACAACACAGTCAAGGATAAATTTCCCATTCCCATTGCTGAGGAACTATTTGATGAGTTACATGGGGCCAGAATGTTCTCTAAACTGGATTTGAGGGCTGGTTATCATCAGGTGAGGATGGCAGAGGAGGATGTCCATAAGACTGCCTTCAGGACTCATGAAGGGCACTATGAATTCCTAGTCATGCCTTTTGGACTCACTAATGCTCCTTCCACTTTTCAGGCCATGATGAATGCCATCTTTAAGGGATACCTGAGAAAATTTGTATTGGTATTCTTTGATGATATATTAGTATACAGCCCTGACCTGAACAACCACCTTTATCATTTAGAAGAAGTTTTCAAGGTCTTGGCTACTCATCAACTAAGAATCAAAAGGAGCAAGTGCTTCTTTGCTCAGAAGCAGGTGACCTATTTGGGTCACATCATATCTTCCCAAGGTGTCATGGTTGACCAAGACAAAATCAAGGCAGTACTGAACTGGCCTGAACCTAGAACTCTTAAGGGACTAAGAGGTTTTTTAGGTCTCACAGGCTACTACAGGAGGTTCATCAAGGGCTATGGTACAATAGCTCAACCCCTGACCCAACTCCTCAAAAAGAATGCTTTTCATTGGAGCAAAGAGACACAGGGGGCCTTTGAGAAACTGAAGGAGACTCTCACCACTGCACCAGTCTTGGCTATGCCTAACTTTGCTGAAACTTTTGTACTAGAGTGTGATGCTTCAGGTGGGGGAATTGGAGCAGTGTTGATGCAGGTAGGTAAACCAGTAGCTTTTTTAAGCCAACAACTGAAGGGAAGGGCACTTATACTTTCAACTTATGAAAAAGAGATGCTGGCTATACTCCTGGCCATTAAGAAATGGAGCCAGTATTTGTGGGGCAGACCTTTCATTATTAGGACTGACCACAAACCTCTTAAATTCATGTTAGAGCAGAGGGTATACACTGATGCACAGTACAGATGGGTCATGAAACTTCATGGGTATCAGTACACTGTGGAATACAAAAAAGGGGGTGAAAATAGAGCAGCTGATAGTCTCTCAAGAATGAGTCCCTCACTAATTGCTATCTCTGCTATAGAAGCTGGATGGATTGGGCAATTTAGAAGACAGATGCAGGAATCTACATACTATCAGGATCACATCACCAAGTGGTCTCAAGGACAGTTGGACACAAACAAATTCAGAGTGGCTGATGGGTTACTTTACTATAAAAATAGATTGTTCCTTGACCCCAAGTCTGAATTTGTTTCTGCCATGCTCAAGGAGCATCATGATACTCTACAGGCTGGTCACTCTGGGTACATCAAGACTTTACAGAGACTTAAGAAGGTCTGTTACTGGAGAGGTATGAAAAGAAGTGTACAGGAATATATCAAGACTTGTGAAGTATGCCAAAGGAATAAAACTGAAAACATTTCTCCTGCAGGATTACTACAGCCCTTACCAATTCCCTCTAGAATATGGGAAGATATCTCCATGGACTTTATAGAAGGTTTACCAACCAGCCACCATAAATCAACTATTCTGGTAGTAGTGGATAGGCTTACAAAGTACATACACTTATTTGGCCTAAACCATCCTTTTACTGCCTCTGTGGTTGCCCAGGTATTCATGGAAGGGGTTTTTAAGTTACATGGGATGCCAAAGACAATTGTATCTGACAGAGATGCCATTTTTACCAGTCAGTTTTGGAGGGAACTGTTCAAACTACATGGGACTCACCTCAACTATAGTACTTCCTATCACCCTCAGTCAGATGGCCAAACTGAGGTCACCAATAGATGTATAGAAGGGTATTTGCGTTGCTTTTGCGGTCATAAACCTAAAGAGTGGGCAAGACACTTATTGTGGGCTGAATTTTGGTTCAACACCAACTGGCATTCCTCCACCAGGATGAGTCCTTTTGAAGCAGTATATGGTAGACCCCCACCTAATATTCTGACCTATGTTCCAGAGAGTGTACAAGATCAAGGGGTGGCTGAAGCCTTGGCAGGAAGAGATAATACACTGCAACTATTGAAGGACAATTTGCACTTGGCACAAGACAGAATGAAAAGACTAGCTGACTTACATAGGTCAGACAGAGAATTCCAAGTGGGAGATTGGGTTTACTTGAAGCTACAACCTTATAGACAGACTTCTGTAGGTCAGAGGAGGCCTAACAAGTTGTCACCCAAGTATTTTGGACCTTATCAGGTCATAAATCGAGTTGGACAGGTAGCTTACAAACTGAAATTGCCTGCAGACTCCCAGATTCACCCAGTCTTTCATGTCTCTCAACTCAAGGCAAGATTGAGTAGAAGAATCAGTGTTGATGAGGGTATTCCTAGTTTGAGAGATGAAGTCTTATTAGAACCAGACTGCATCCTGGAACGAAGATTAGTCCAGCACAGGAACAAGGCTGCAGTAGAGTTGTTGGTGCAATGGAAGGACTGCACCAAGGAGGAAGCTCAGTGGATTGTATATGAAGACTTTGTGAGGCGTTTTCCATATTTCGACCTTGAGGCAAGGTCTCATTGAAGGGAGGACTACTGATACATACCTTCCCTACCTGAGGGACACAGATACAGGGAAGACACTTAAGGACACAGGAGGACACAGGAACAGGTATTAGAAGAACAGATCCAACTCTGTACCAACTGCCACAGTCACATACAGCCAACTGTACCAACTGCCAATGCCAACTGTACAAATGACAACTGTACCAACTGCCAATGCCAACTGTACCAACTACCAATACATGGCTTCTTCAGCACCAGAGAGAGAGAACAGCTCAGCATAACTTCCTCAACGGCCACCAACTGTCAAGATCAAGAAGGAGAGTTAATAGCAGCTATAAATAAGGAAAGGAATGAAGAAAGAATCATGAATGAATTTGTACTTAGCTTATAGATCTTCTTCCTCCTTCTCTTCCCTGTAGACAAAGCTCTTTGCTATGAATAAAACCTAATTCTTCTCCCTGAATCTCTGTTTCCACCATTAAAAATGTCACACACAGTTAGGTCTCCCCCAAATCCCAATCGACAGGGAAAGGGACCTAACATTTCAAGTGGAACCCTTATGGGAAAAAAGAAGAAGGACAAGGCTGAGCACAATCCAATCCAATATAATCAACAGCTCTCTCCCGATCGCATCCCTAAGGATCTGATGTATTTCGGCACGGTGTTTTAAATGGCGGCCGCCTGTGCCTAAGGCATTTTGGATCCTCTAACACTTTGGCACTTAGACAACCGCCTAATTTCACCTCAAGCGCATCAACCCATCTTGACTTAAAAATGTAAACCGACCTAATCCAATTTATTTTTGAGTTTGAAATTTGGCACAAGCCCAGTAACTTAAATCCATTGATATTATTGATATTACTAAAAATATAATTTAGATATTAGAGGATAGGAAATGAACAATAGTCTTTCTTCTTAATATTTTCTTCCCTTTTGTCTGTCCTAACCTACCATTTCTCATCTTCATTCCTACCGTGACATTCAGTGTCAAGCGCTATGAGGTAAATTTCTCTTTTATTTCTCATGGTCCTTCTGTGTGCGCTCGCGTGTGTACTCGTTCTACTCTGACGAGACCCAAGGATCCTGCCGCTAGCCAATGAATTCCTATACTCCTACGGTTGTTGATTTCTACGGTAAGTCTGTCTCTCCCTTTTTTTCATCTCTCTACCACCACCTTCTATCTTCCCTTTTGTTTGTTTTTGTTGAATATTGTTCTCTTATCCACCCCCTCATAATTTTTCAAGTATTTCCTTTCCTTATTTTCTTATAAACTTTAATTATAATGTATCCAATATTGACTTATGATTGGAAAGATCTGTTGACACAAAAGCACAGACTATTGTCAGTTGTACAGATTGTTAGTCACAGTCAACCTGATTATGATAATCGACAAACACCAAATCAAAAGGTCAGCTACTAGATGCAAAGCATGCCAACTTAAGACAAGTTCAAATGCTACCAAGGACAGACATCTGCACCAGCTTCTGAGTCTCCTGTTGTCTAGTCTTTGATATCTCAACAATGTAATTTCATATTTTATCGAGTCTAGGACTGACGTGAGTCGAGTCGCACTGGCAACTTGAAGTACCTGATTACTCACAAACCTACCTCAGTCTACTTACAAAAAGATTATCCAAGTCCACTCAAATAAACCTTAAACCTATCCACCATACACAAATCCAAACTAGCCACACATAAATCCAAAATTCTGCCAAAACAAACCAATCGAATTCTGACCGAATTCTGACCGAACTCGACCAGTGTTTTGGAAATATGTACAGTTGTAAAATTTCTGATTTTGTGGCCTCCAAACGTTCGAAAATTTGAATATCCCCTACCGAATTCTGGCCAAATTCTGTCTGGTAACAACCTATAAATAGGCATGGATTTTCACATTTCAAAATCATCTCCAACTCACTCTCTTATTCATCTTTCTATCTTATACTGAGCTATACCCCGAGTCTTAACCTTCCCATCTCCAAGATCAACTCCCTAGTCTTCTAAGTGCCAAGTGCGATCGCAGTTAGAAGTCTATTAGAGTTGTAACAGCTTGGTTCAACAAGTCTCTCTTCTGTTGTGAAATTATCAAGCTCTTTGTATCAAAAGCTTGAGGAAGTTAGCAAGCCTTCGGATCAAAGCTTATGGTTGTAAAGAAGTGGCAAGCCTTCAGAACAAAGCTTGTGATTCACTATTGGTGATTATAGTGGATACAACTCCGAGCAAGAGTTCTCGGGCCTGGACTAGTCTTCTCAGAGGAAAACCATGATAAAATTGCGGTGTTTGTGTTTGCTCTCTTCTCTTACTCAACTGCATATTTATCTGTCTTGCTAGCTACAACTGTTTTATATATCTGCTTCACTTACTATTAGTAGTTGTTTACATCACATAGCTTTTAACTGGTGATTTTATTCCACTGCATACACACACTTTATTCACCCCCCTCTAGAGTTGTCATCACGATCCTTCAATTGGTATTTAGAGCGGGTACTCTTTATATAAGTTTTGCTGTTCATACCAATTAATCCTTCAATTGGTATCAAAGCATGTTCTTTTGTTACCGGATTAACATCCTAAGAGTATGGCAACAACACGATTACTCTTTTCCTTCAACGGAGAAAGTCAACATCCAGATAGGCCACCATATTTGATGGCATTGACTATACTTTCTTGAAAGCACACATGAGTATTTTCTTAAAATCTCTTGGCTTTGATTTATGGTCGTGTATATTACTAATGGTTACAAAAAGATTGACAAGGCAAATAATGAATATACCGAAGATGAAAAGAAAGCAGCAAGCTATGATGCAAAAGTAATGTATGCTCTTTATTGTGCTCTAAAGATGAGTTTGAACGCATTTTCGCGTGCAACACATCACATGAAATATGGAAACTACTGGAAGCAACTTATGAGAGCGACGAAGAAAATGAAGCAAGCAACTTGGAAGAAGAAGAACCTCATGATACTGCAAGCCTGAGCTTGGAGAAAGATTCAAGTATTATGTGCGAGACTGAAGCAAGCAACTCGAAAGAAGAAAACCCTCAACATACTACAAATCTATGCTTAATGGTAAGCGAGGTAAAAGATGATTCTTCTGTTAAAGAATTTTTCTATGATGAATTATCATATGCTTTTAATAATTTATTTGAAGATTACAAGAAGCTTAGGAACAACTATAAGCTAGCTAGAAAGGATATCAAATCCTATCAGCTTAAGAATGATCATCTCATTTGTTTACTAAAGGAAGCTAGAGACAAATTCCCTCCTGATGACTCTATTGAGAATTCCAGACTTAAGCTTAGCTTACAAGAAGCTCTTGACTGTTTTGATGAAAGCAATCAAGAAAACGCTAAACTTAAGAAGGACTTAAAATATGAAAGAAAAGAGTACTCTAATGCCTCACTTAGAATTGATGCTCCTACTGCTAAGTATAATGATTTATGTACTAGCTATAAAAGATTATACACAAAATTGGACAAGCATGTTGCTCAACCTGATGCTCAATCAAGCACCAAACACGTACGACACGTGACTCAACAAAAGGCCACTAACATGAAAACTTCAAAAGAATGACAAGAAAGCTAGAAAGTCACACAATCACGCTTTCATCTACACAAAACCACGAAAGAATATTCATGTTACACATCACGCTTACACACTTATTACAAATATGAATAGTCATATTACGTGTCACTATTGCGGTTTGAAAGGACACACCTCACATTTGTGTAAAGCTAGAAAATGGTAAATATGAATATGTTTATTTGGATTCCTAAAACTAATCACTGTAGATCCAAAATCAGGATACCAAAATCTCTTCCTAATCGTGTAGGTGAAACCCTTTGCGTCGAGACGTAATATCAAAGATGTTGGTGATTGCAAAAATCTACAAAGGACATCTTCATGACAATTACACCAACATAAATATGACTAATAAAGTCATTCGGTAACATGCCGAAACGGTTTTCATTTACATTTATTCAGATTACTTTATCGTCTAGCAGTTAACTATTTCGATATGGTTGCATGAATATTCTGCTTAGATTCTGATATTGTACGAAGAAATAATTTGTCAAAATTCTTTTAAAGTTCTTTAAAGTTAAAATTATCATGGAATAATAGCCGAAATGGTCCTTCTGTCAACAAAGGTGTAAACAATCTTAAACGACACGATA
This sequence comes from Iris macrosiphon, assembly GCA_036927795.1. Lineage (NCBI taxonomy): Eukaryota > Viridiplantae > Streptophyta > Magnoliopsida > Asparagales > Iridaceae > Iris > Iris macrosiphon. Next base: position 13,325,019 of record JAYESA010000005.1, on the reverse strand, counting down.
CTTGAGCGTCTTCGGACCACCGCTAGCTGGGATCCGACCCCTACAGCTAATCAATGATTTTTGAGACATCACTGAGCGACGATATACAAAGAATTATTTACAAACTTTTCTAAAATACAAATATCGTCATTAATTTTTTTTGGATTTATTCGACAATGATTACACTATTGATTACACTTTTAAATAATTTACAGTTATGTAATTTGAATTCCTGTAAATGATATGTTTTTACTCTGTCAGGAATTCAATGCTCATTATAATTGCTCTCATACAACCTGTTTTCCTATATATATGATACTGTTATTGACACTACTGATCTTTTGTATCCGTGACTACTTATTTTCTTATAAATAATTATGAATTAGATGCATATCCTTTACTATTTAATTGTTTTAAATCTCATAGTTCATTAGACTGTGATTTCTTAGAACCTAGATGGGGACAGAACTCGGTTCGAGTTCGGTCCTTAACCGAGTTCGGGCCGAACTTGGTCTGGGTATTTCCAGCAGCAACAACAGCTCCCGGTTGGCATTATAAACCCTTCATATCCCTCTTCTTCCCCATCTGAAGAGACCCTTCCTTCCAAAAATTCTAATCCTAGATTGGCGTTCTTCATCCCTAATGGCTCTCTCCTCTTAAAACTTTGGATCTTAGCTCTCCTTTTGGTTCTCCATCATCCTAATCCATCTCTTTGAGGTATATTTTTTTCATTCTCATTTATTTCATGGCACATAAATTTGGAAAAAAGAAGAGAAAAGCTAATGAAGCTTCCTCTTCTCATCCTCCTCATGAGGATGTTCAACACTCCTTATTTTCTCCGATTATGTCCAACTCCGATGAATTTGATGAATTCATTTTCATATCCATGGAATCTCCAAATTCTTAGTTTAGTGATTTTGTTAAGAGAAATATTTGCAAGGGTAGTCCTATCAATTTCACTACTTTTCATGAACAAAAATATAAGTTTGTTGAATTTCATCTTGATCGCCTAGTTACCACTAGAAGACCCATATACCTTAATGCAATTAGAATGTTCTATTGCAATCTTGTTCATGATGAGGGTACATTCTATTCAAGGGTCAGTGGTATAGACATTGAGTTTAATGATGTAACTTTAGGCGAAATTCTTGTTATCCCAAACGAGGGTGACGCCATAGTTAGCATTGATAAACTTATTTTCATGGATAATATCTTATGTCACCCTTATCGTTGTCCCTCCGGAAAGTTTTTTGTCCATTATTTTAACCAATACTTCTATGAACTTCATCGGATTGTCTACTCTACCATTTTACCCAAGCAATCATTTAAAGACGAATTTTCCTAACGGGAAATGGCCATCTTATATTACTTCCATACCTATACTCCTTTCAGTCTCCCTAAGACCATCATTAGACAGATGGTAAACTGTTGTGTGGCCAAGCGCCAACTTTCTTATGCTATGTACCTACTCATTATCTTTGAGCACTTCCATATTCCTATGGATGAGCCGGCTTATCTCTCTGAGCCATCCTATCTGTCCAAGGCTCGTAGAACTGAGCCGACTTTTCCGTCTGATGATGACTCTGCATCTGATTCTGATGACCCGACCGTCCCTGTTGACTCTACACCTCCTGTCTCATCCACTCTAGTAGCATCTGTACCATCCTCCTCTGCACCACCCGCCACCTTGGACTCCATCCAGGAGATGTTTTGCTGGCCGTTTCGATTGCAAAACGAGTTGATGACTGCTCAGCACCATGAACAGAACGCCTTCATAGCTGCTCAACTCCGGAAGCATAACATGTATATCACTCGTCTCCGCAATCAGCATTATCGTACCACTATTCAGGCCCACTCCCTGGCCAACTCCATAGCAGACCTACACTACCATCAGGCTCATCATCCAGTCACTCCATCCCCAGTGGTTCGTGATCCTTCTCGTACAGGCTACCGAGTCGATGGTCCTTTCGTCCAGCAATACTTCGACCCGACGAGAGCATACTTTGACGACCACCCACCTGCTGATGACCCTGCAGATGATGATGATATGTGATTGCTGCTATGCTAAGATGACTTAGGAGATATCATCTTTTGTGCTATTTTATGATATTTTGGTTATTGTATGGATCTATATTATCTCAGTTTTATGGTTGTATTAGAAACCTTTATGCTCTACTTATGATATTGCTCCCTGTCTGATGAAATTTCTCTAAATATTGTCATTAAACTATGCATGTTAGGTTTATTAAATGCTCTTCATGTTCTTTACTCATGATATGGATCTTAGGATAAAAATATTCTTTTACTATGTTGTGTTGCTCTCTTTCACACACATCGTATTCGTATTTGGTTATTTCTTTTCACTTCGTCATTAACTTCGGGAGCCTTTTTTACCTCTTATGATAAAATGACGAAGGGGAAGAAATGACAAATACATAAGATATTAGATTTATTGAGAAATGAGATACTAACTAGATTGTTGAGAAATGACAAATACATGAGATACTCTGTTCTAAAAGGCAACGGCGTCCGGTGCCCGCCCGATGTCCGCCTAGGCGTCCGCCTGGACCCCCTGACGCTCGACTATACATAATTTTGGGTTTTATAGACTTCTTCTGTAATCTTCAGTAGGCTTTTTAGATTTTATTTTATTTTTTTGAACCGTCTAGATCTAGGCGGCAGCCTGGGCGACGGACTAGGCGCTAGGCGGTGGCTTTCCGTCCGCTTAGCGCCTAGTGTTTTTTCGCAACCTTGGATACTAGATTGTTGAGAAATGACAAATACATGAGATACTAGATTTATTGATTTATTACTAAAAAATGAATATGATTCTGATAAACATTTATACTTTTCCAATATCCAACAACTTTTTCAGGTTTACAGATCAATCCTCTCAGCTCTCAGTACATTTCAAAAGAAATATTCTCTTACGGGGGAGCTCTTTTCAAATTTGCATCAAAGGCTATCCAGTATCAAATGTGTATTTGGTATGGTTTGTCAATTATCATAATGGAAAAGATTGTTGACACAAAAGTATAAACTATTGTCAGTTGTACAGAAGTCACAGTCAACATGATTCTGATAATGGACAAACACCAAATCAAAAGATGAGCTACTAGATGCAAATCATGCCTACTGAAGACAAGTTTAACTGCTACCAAGGACAGACATCTGCACCAGCTTCTGAGTCTCTTGTTGTCTAGTCTTTGATATCTCAGCAATGTAATTTCATATTTTATTGAGTTTATGACTGATGTGAGTCGAGTCGCACTGGCAACTTGAACTACCTGATTACTCACAAACCTACCTCAGTCCACTTATAAAAAGATTACCAAGTCCACTCAAACAAGCCTTAAACCTATCCACCATACACATCCAAACTAGCCACACATAAACCCAAAATTCTGCCAAAACAAACCAACCGAACTCGGACAAAATTTTGACCGAATTCTAACAGAACTCGGTCAGTGTTTTGGAAATATGTACAGTTGTAAAATTCCTAATTTTGTGGCCTCCAACTTTCGAAAATTTGAATATCCCCTACCGAATTTTGTCTGGTAACCTATAAATAGGCGTGGATTTTCATATTTCAAAATTATTTCCAACTCACTCTCTTATTCATCTTTCTATCTTATAGTGAGCTATACCCTGAGTCTTAACCTTCCCATCTCCAATATCAACTCCCTAGTCTTCTAAGTGCCAAGTGCGATCTCGGTTAGAAGTCTATTGGAGTTGTAATAGCTTGGTTCAACAAGTCTCTCTTCTGTTGTGAAGTCATCAAGCTCTTCATATCAAAAGCTTGAGAAAGTTAGCAAGCCTTCGGATTAAAGCTTGTGGTTGTAAATAAGTGGCGAGCCTTCGGATCAAAGCTTGTGGTTGTAAAGAAGTGACAAATCTTCAGATCAAAACTTGTGATTCACTATTGGTGATTATAGTGGATACAACTTCGAGCAAGAGTTCTTGGACCTGGACTAGTCCTCTCAGAGAAAAATCAGGATAAAATTGCGGTGTTTGCGTTTGTTCTCCTCTTACTCAACTACATATTTATCTGGCTTGCTCAAGGTTTAAAGAATCGGCCGATACCGATACGTATCGGCCGTATCAGATCGGTTTTGGCCCCTGTCGATCCGATACTCACAAAATATCGGTATCGGCCGAAACCGGTACAAAAAAGTTTGTATCGGTATGTATCGGCCGATACGGACCGATACAAACCGATACGGACCGATACAAACTTTTTCGTACCGGTATCAAGATGTAAATAAAATCTCTCAAATGATCAATCAGAACTGTCAACTTTAACAAAGGAGATGTCTGGCAAAAAAAAGTAATTGATTCCAAAGACTTCAAATCAACAAAGATGAATAATTGAGAACTGAAATAGTAGACAAAAAAAATCTATAAATAGAGGCAAAATATATAAATAGTCACACACAAAACATAAATGAAAGAAATTCTCAAAATCTTACCTCATTTTCCAGAAGGTAATCTTCCAAGAACCATTTCTTCTTCGCCTTGCCGCTACTTCCATCGGCCCGAGCCGTTGCTTCCATTAGCCCGAGCCGCTGCCACCAACCTCCTTCTCGAGAGACCCACCGACCTCCTCCTCGAGAGACTTTGCGTGGAGGGTCCCTCTTCCTCAGCCGTGGTCCCGTCCCTCCTCCTCCAGAGATGAAGAAGGAAAAAAAAAGGGGCATTGGCTGTGATTGAAACTTTTCTCTCTCTCCCCTCTCAAAATAAAGTGCATATATGTTAGGGTTTGGGTAGGTGGGCTTTAGGTTTTTTGGGGAAAAAAATCAGAACTTACACACGTCAGAGAAAGAAAGAAAGAAACGTCAGAGAAAGAAAGAAAAAAAAAAGAAAAGGACAGGCGGCTGGCTCGAGACCTCGAACACAGGACCGCCCATAGTTTCAAACCAGAACATAGTTTCATCTCCTAGCCATGAAGTCCATTAAGTTCCAATGTTTGTAATTGGCATATTTATTATTTTATGGACTAACATATATATTGTATTATTGTATCTAACATATATTATTATTATATTGTAACTAATATATATTATTATTATTATTGTATCTAACATATATTATTATTATTATAACAAACTTTATATATCATTATAGTTTTTTATTGTATCTAACATATACTATTTTTTATTGTATATATATACATATATACTATCTATTATTGTATCCAACTTTATATATCATTATAGTTTATATAACTATATTATTGTATCTAATTATATTGAACATATACACTAACTTATATATATATATATATATATATATATATATATATATATAACTTAGTGTATATGTACAATATAATTAGATAATATATACTATCTATTATTGTATCTAACTTTATATATCAATATTTATTATCGTACAATATGTAACATTTTTTATTTTTGCATCTAACAATTTTATACGTTTTTATTACTGCATGTATATATATATTATTGTATCTAACTTTATATATCAATATTTATTATTGTACAATATGTAACATTTTTTATTATTGCATCTAATAAATTTATACGCTTTTATTACTGCATGTAACATTTTTTTTATTATTGTATGTAACGTTATATCATTTCAGGATTACTTAATGACACCAAAAAGTCGTACGCTAGAGGAAATAGATGCTGGTTGGAAACATGAAAAATGTGTCAATCCTAATAATAAGAGGAGGGTGGAATGCAATTATTGCAGCAAAATAATGGACGGTGGGGTTACTCGGCTGAAACAACACTTAGCGGGTATTACAGGAAACGTAGCATCGTGTCCTGATGTACCATTTGCTATAAAAAAATGTTGTTGCTTGTTGAGGGTAAAAAAAGGATAAAATAATAGCGAATCAAAGAAAACAACGGATAGAGGAGGAGTTGACAAGGATAGCTCGAGTAGATTCCTCCTCCTAAAAAGATCTTGAAGACTTCACGGAACTTAGAAGGGACATGAGAGAGTAGGAGAGAACATGCAGCTGAGTAATGGGTAGACGTTGGAGTGTCGGGGACAGAGAAACGTGGTCAAGTAGGGGTCCGACGTTAGATGGCCGATTAAAGTCGGTCGCATATCGTGGGGAGGAGGTGAACAATATTCCAGAGATAGAAGTAAGGAGTATGGACCCCTATGTCCTAAGAAAACAAGGAACAATATAATCCAAAATAAATGGTGCAATTAAGGGTATAAAGAATGCAAAAAATCATATAGGAAGATTTATATCAAATTTTTTTATATACAATAATATATCGTTCAATGCTGCTAAAGTCCACACTATCAACCAATGATAGATGCCATAGCAGCTTCCGGGGGTGGAGTAAAAGGTCCAACTCCTTATGAGATTTCAACTACTTATTTAAATATGGAAATAAGTGACATTGAGGAGTACTTAAAATCTTTTCATAGGTATTAGGATGAGTATTGTCACGCCCCGGTCCAAAGATAAGGAACCGAGTCACGTGGCAATGGCCAGCAGCACACTTCGGCGGGCATCCCAATCTAATGGGCTCGTCGGAGTGCACCTAAGCTGTAAAGTACAATGAATAACCCAACACATAACACATAAATAGTGAATGTAAATCTCATCCACAGGCAACAGATATAAGAGCACATAGAGGTAATCATAACAACTAATGTGCAGAAAGGAAATGTCACGAGATAATGTATCATAGTACAAATACTAGAGTAGTCACACGGGAACAAACCCGCTAGTACAAAATACTGGAATGAAAGTAAGCAATGAGATAACTTGAACAGCATCAGATAGCTAGATAGTAATACCGCCCCAAGAATAGAGTCACTACCAGAGATCATGCGAAGTCCTCGGGGATGACCTCGTCCTCGGCAATGGGTCCTGCTCTGGATACGTACCCGGACCGTACTCCTCTGGGTAATCCTCCTCGCCTAAACCTGGAAGGGAACCAGGTCCTCAGAGGGACATAACAAGGTACAAAAATACAGCATGCCAAGTATAACAGAAAGTACAAGTGCAACGACGGGGTAATCTAGCATAACCAACTAAGTGAGACACAGTTTAAAGACAATGTTCGACGCGTGGGCTGTCCAAAATAAAACCGTAGCTCCGAACACAGAGACACACGGGACGTACCGTAGCTCCGAGCACAGAGTCACACGGGTGATACTACTACTCCGGATTCAGGAACACTACATAATCTGGACATAAACGTATATAAGCGCGTGCAGAGGAGCCCAAACGTCTAGTAACTGTCTTCCCCTTCCCAAGCGGTCAACGATTGTGCGCTGAACCTGAACCTCTATCTAGCAGTCTTTTCGCACAGAAGTAACTATCAACAAACGCGACCCTAAGGTCGTCCTAGTCTCCAGTCATAATGTCAGTATCAGGATACAGGAAATCTGGCACGATAACAGTGTATGAATGTGTCCTGGGGTGACGATATACTCAGGTACGTACATCGAGGTGTTACGAACATCTAGCATTCGTTACAAGACGTTACGACGAACGTCTGCACCCGGTTGTGATCCGGACGCGAAGTAACGATCATAATCAAACACGCGCACAATGTATATAATGAAACAATAAATATCTGTAACTGAAATACAGGGTGGCAAGGTACACTTGCCTGCGTCCGGCTGCTGATGACGGGGATCCGGTACCACGTCCAAGTTCGCAGGTCCCGTAGTACCTAGAGACGAGATACAAACTCAATCAATAAACTATCACGTGACAAACAGGGATGTGACACACGTCTAAACATATGCTCAGACTCAGCTACAACTCACAGGGACACGACGCTAGAGGGTTGACCAAGGTTGACTAATGGTACGTTACATAAAATTAAATTAATCATCTGTACAATATCATCAAACCCAACCTCAATCTTACTGTATTCATCACAATATTCAGTTAATCAAACCCTGATCAAATCCTCAGACATATACAATCTTCCCATTTCTCAATAAAACAACTACGTAATTATGTTCATCATTTTTCATCAAACGTCAATGAATGGCTATTGGTTCAATATTACACGCTACTACTCAACAATCACATGCTCCCCAATTTCCATCAGTGTTTCCTCATTAAAATATTAGCTCTTAATATTAATCATTGCTTTGATATCACAACGTCATTTCACAAAATTAAACTGCTCATCATCAATAACAATATGCATAAATTAAATGAAATATCCTAACATCTCAATGTATCCAAATAGCCTAAACTCAATATATATTCAAATACCCTAAATATCCATTTAGCGTTTAACCACCACTTGTATATAATTTACGACATCCAACCATAAATATCCATGCTTTCCAAAACCATAAAACTTATGTCAACTTCTTAAACCCTAACTCAATGCATAATCATAAACCCTAATTATTAACCTTGCATTTTACCACCAATGTATATAATTCATAACATTTACATATAACCAAACCCTAAACTCACATCATTAAACCCCAAGATCATCAACATTAAACTAAAATACACAAAACAATTTATACAAAAATATAGAGAGGGGGAGTGGTTCACCTCGGCGAGGTGGTGGCCGTCTCTGGCCGGAGGGGAGTCGGCCGGATGGTGGCAGTGGTGGTGGCGTTGATGGAGGAAGTGGAGGAGATGGTGGCGGTAATGGCGGATGTGGTGGTGGCGTTGATGTGCGGTGGTAGAGAAGAAGCTGGCCGGAGCGGTGTGGCTCGTGGCAATGGTGGTGGGGAGGAAGCTGGCCGGAGCGGTGTGGTTCGTGGCAATGGTGGTAGGGAGGAAGCTGGTTGGAGCGGTGTGGCTCGTGGCAATGGTGGTAGGGAGGCTGGCGGCACGGCTCGTCAGGGTTGGAGATGGTTGAGGCAGCCGGGGGGGGCAGTCGGGTTGGCCGGAGTTAAGGCCGGAGGTGGTGACAGTGGTCACACGAAGGAGTGGAGAGGAAGAAGAAGTGGAGAGGAAGAAAGGAAGAAGAAGAGAAGAAGAAGAAATGGAAGGAGGTCGGCTGGAGTTTTGAGGAGGGAGGGGAGAGAGAGGGTTGTGTTCTCTAGGTTTGGGGATTAGGGCCGGCATGGGGAAGAGTGTGGAGATGGTGACATTTTATAAGGAGTTGTGTGAGGGTTGTGTGGTGTGGATGAGCCCAATTCAAATGGATGGTGAGGATTTGACATGAAGTATTTTTATTCATGGGAGGGGGTGTTGACTAGTCAAAGAATGAGGGTGAGGCTTCTTCATTGGTCTTGACCAATGAGGTTAGGACACATTACATCATTTGCAAATAAGCTCCTTAATTTTGGGTATTTGCACAAACACATGAAATGATGCAAATTTGTGGGAGAATTGGTGTTTGGTGTTTTGTAGGGTGAGGGGGTGTTGTGTGTTTTGCATGGGCTTAATTAAAGGGGTATTGGAATTAAATTGGGATTAGTCAAAGTTGGTATCCCCAATTTAATTATAATAAATTGTCATGTGCTCTTAAATTAAATGGGGGCACATGGGATCTCAATTGGAGTGACACAAAGGTCATGAATGGTGTAGGCTTGGTGTCAGTCTTGGACCCTTTAATTGGTCCGGCTCAACGGGTTGAGTTGGTGTCTCAAAATTGATGGCAAAGACACAGGTGTGCGACACATGATTAAATATGGATTTCGGTTACGGAAAGTTGTGCAATTAAATTAGAGCACAAGGAATTATGATTTTGAGTGACGGGAAAGCCCAGCGCCTAAATTGGCGTGTCAAGTCAAGAGTGCAACAATTTGTTGTAATTTATGGGCTGATGTTGGGCTTCGAATATTGCAACAACGGTAGGGTGTACCAAGGGTTTAATTTAAAAATCAGACATAAAATTTTCTAACCCATACCAGGCTATCTATAGAAATAAATGAGGGGGTTTACAAGTATGGATGTACCATTATGTGCGATGGATGGAGTACATAGAACAGAAAATGCATCATTAACTTTTTTGTGTATTCTCCACAAGGAACGATATTTCTTAAATCTGTAGATGTTTCTGACAAATACAAAGATAGTAAATACATATTTGGACTGATGAATGAAGTTGTGGAACATATTGGAGAAAATAGGGTCGTCCAAATAATTACTGACAATGGCTCCAACTACAAGAAGGCGGGAATGAGGTTAATGGAGGTGAGAATGAACTTATACTGAATTTTTATTATTATAAATATGTTTGTATATATGTACTTTATTATTGTAAATATAGCTTCATTCTAAATATATATGTATGTTTGTATGCAGGTGAGAAATTTTTTATATTGGACTCCATGTGCAGCATATTGCATAGATCTCATGTTGAAGAATATAGCCAATGATCCACATATTAAGCCACTAATACGGAAGCCTCAAGATATGACTTATTGCATATATAATCATGGTTGGGCTCTTAGCATCATGAGGATTGAGACTCGGAATAGAGAATTGGTTAGACCAGCCATCACTAGGTTTGCTACCAATTTTATTGCTTTTGATTCCATCCTTAAACATCAGGCTGGTTTAAAAATGATGATAACTACACGGGGTTGGACAGATAACTACATGAAACTCAATCGTCAAATAGAGAAAAGGCAGATGTGGTTGTCAGTTTAATCGAGAGTCAAACTTACTGGAAGGATATTGCAGGGATCACTGCAATATTTTGACCTCTAGTAAAAGTTTTAAGGATAGTGGATAGCGATGATAAAGCGGAGATGAGTTATCTTTACGAGGCTATGGACATGGCTAAAGAAATGATAAAAAAGAATGTTGGTCAAGGATATAGAAAGTGGTGGGAAATGATTGATACCAGATGGAATTCTCAACTACATCGAGATATACATGCAGCTGATAAATACTCTATAAATTGAATACCCTTCAAATGTTATTTTATAATGTTTGTAGGAATTTTAAAACTAGTTATTTATTCAATATTGCAGGTTATTTTTTGAATCCCAAATACCAATATTCTAATGATGTTATAAATGACGACGAGGTACTAAATGGTTTCCACCGCGTCGTTAATAGAATGGTGAATGACAATACAACACGCCTTAATATAAACAAAGAGGTAATTATTATTTGATATTAGATTTTTTCATAACTTTACAATATTTAATTTTAATATCATAAGACCCATAACTTGTGTAATATCACTTTGTAGGCAGAAAAGTTCAGATTGAGAAATGGTGTATTTAGTTCAGATCAAATATTTAGTTCAAATCAAATCGAAAGTGCTGTAAATAGATGTCTTCCTGGTAGTAATAAAATATTTATTAATTAAAATTATATAGTTACAAAGCTAATATATTTTATTATTTTGTAGCTGAGTGGTGGTCCATACATGCTAGGGAGGAAGCTCCAAATTTGACTCGATTAGCTGTGCGCATCCTAAGTCAAACAGTGTCTTCTTCCAACTGTGAAAGGAATTGGACAACATTTTCTCTCATCCATACTCGTCCCCGCAATAGACTTTTAATGACAAGACTAGAAAAATTGGTTTTTGTCCATTATAATATGAGATTGAGGGTTCGAAATATGCAAAGATCACGAGATGAACAAAATATTATAGATTTGGATGAGATATTTCATGGAAGATCCACTCATAGCTTGGATTAGAGAACGGGAAACACCACTCTTAGATGGTAGAGAAAATGAATGGTTAGATGATAACTTGGGTATCGATCCACAAGATATTGTCGAAAATGCTCGAAGGCCTGAAAAAAGAAAGAAAATACCATATGTACAATCTCGACAGGTCGACAATGATAAAGACGACACTACTGATAGTGGAGGCAATGGAGCTACACTCGCTGCTGGTGCTGACAATACTAATGAATATGAAAGTCTTGGATATCAGTCTCATGGATACTCTGAAGACTGGCCAAGTGATTATCAACCTAGAGAGCACCGCATGGATGATACATATGCTGGAGGATCTAGCCGTACCTACTCTTTCAGACAACTATAATAATACATATGATAGTTCATGCACAAGTTATTATCCATACAACACTCCGGAGACGGAACAACATTCAACATTTGATGGCCTCATGACAAGTTTTTTTTTATAATACATATATCAGTCGCTACTACCCTCATAACCAAGAACCATATCGGGACGATTATGATAATTATGAACCATTTTAGTGATATATTTGTATTTTTTTTTGTATTTGTATTCATTTTCGTATTTTGTATCCTTTATGTAGTTCGTACCTATTGTGAAAAGATTATTATTCATGAAATTTAAATGAAGGGATAGGCCAGAGTCCCAATGAATTTTTTTGGCCAAGTAATTTTTGTCGTACTTTTAAATTTAAACAAGTAAATCTTGTTGCTAATTTTATTTCGGTATATTATGAAACAAAATAATTGATGTCATGGATCACATTGTAATAATTTATAACTATGCATTAAACTAAATTTCTGAATACAATTAAATCTTTATTTTTTTACAAAAATTTAAAAAAATATCTCGAGTCCTCGACAAATATAATTATGGGTCTTGTGACTTGTCTTATGATCTCATCCTGCCATTTGCATTGCTTCTAATTTCTTGTGCCTCCCTCTATGCGTCTTAATTCGTCAAAATTGAAACATATAGAACAAACAAGATTCAATTAGTACGAATATAATGACATAGTAAGATTGTAACTAAAAATATGTAAAGGAAGAAAACTTATATATCGCAGGTTAACCATTCAGCAAGGATGACTATTGTTTTATTCAATTATAATTAAAAAAACAAACATAAAAAAATACTTAAATAATGCATAAATATGTAAATTATTTTTTCTATTTTTTTACTAATTTATTAATAATTATTTAAATTGCCGATAAATCCGATACCAAAAAATTCGATACTTCGATCCGATACCGCCGATACTGCAGATACTGCCGATACGGCTACTCATACAAACTGTCCGATACCGATACCGAGTTTTTGAACCTTGGTCTTGCTAGCTACAACTGTTTTATATATCTTCTTTACTTACTATTAGTGGTTGTTTATATCACATAGTTTTTAACCGGTGATTTTATTCCGCGCATACACACATTCTATTCACCCTCTCTAGAGTTGCCATCACGATCCTTCAAGATCCATTATAGTATTGTTTATTTATTTTGAATTGAGAACTTTATCTGGAATCATGTCTATATGCTTAACAAGATTTGCATAAGATTAGAGCCCCAATTCACAAGACACAATCTTAACTCACCTACCTACTATACACCCCTAATTTTATTCTTGAGGACCCTGCTTCTCCGTCTCGATGCCCCTACGTAGGCATTTTTGTCCACGCTGCCTCGCTCCGCCTTAACAAGCTTGTTCCTGAAACCCAACCCCAATGGATCAAGAGAATACACGAAAGAGAACCTCACAATCACTCTCCCATTCCTAACATATACAAATTGCAGTTACCAATTCATGATTGTCCGAGCCCGAGGACGTCTTCTTCCTCTTTATTATCCTCAATTGTAGAATCCCCTGGCAACTTGCTGCTGCCACTTTGATCTTTATATGATTAATGCTTTCTTTAATAATTCTTTCTAAATCTCCTGCAGATGCATGTTAATACATATACTAGTTGAAGCATACATGAAATCCTATTAAGTAGACTTTGGATCATATCGTATCATCAATAGATACTTATTCATGAACCAGGTGACTTTGTAGGTTACCAAATAACATACTTCATCTTGCTAATAATATAGAGAATAGTCTACTCTAAGATAGCTACTACTTCTGTTGAACACCATCAGTTAATGAAGAAAGTTTGCAGCTTGTGAAAATTTCAAAAATGTTGGGAGTTACATTCATATAATAATAATTCAAAAATGTAGGGATTTACATTTATATATAATAATTCAAAAATGTTGGGAGTTACATTCATATAAAAATAAGATAAGTAGACACATGTAAAATTTGGCAAAGCGTAAGTGATCTATACTAAAATCACCAGGAAAATTCAACTGGTGATAGCAAAAGAAATGGAATGGTGTGTCTCCATGACACCTTAGTTATATATTCAATAATTGTATTGTTCACTCCTTAAAAACATCCCCTCCAAATCTTTGTGTTTATAGCCAGTAATCACGTTTTAAAAGTTTTAATTTTTGATTAAAATCCTCAATTTGGATGACTTTTGTGCTTATAGGACACAATATCCACATGCATTGGTTTTTTAACTTAAATAAGGCTGCCATTCATGTTGTGCCATGAATTTGTTTTTGAGCTCTTTGTTGGACATAGCAGCATACTCTACATTATAATTTTTGTTTGAGTAAGCTTATCTTACCTTCAACTGGATTTTAAAGCCTCTGTTTTGTGTGAACCAGAGCAAGTGGCTAGTGGCAGCTCTTTTTGGCCTCTTCCTCTTGTGGAGACATGATGCTGAAGCTTTGTGGATAGCAATGGGATCAGTTATAAATTCATGTCTATCAGTTACATTGAAACGGACACTAAATCATCAAAGACCCGTCAATGCTTCGAAATCTGATCCTGGAATGCCATCGTCTCATGCACAATCTATATTCTACGCAGGGTCTTATTTAGTTATTTCATGTAAGCTTCCCTTTCTACTCCTTTGCATTCTATTCTTGTATTTAGGTATTAGAGTTCATCCACATTGATGTTTCCGTAGGGGATATACTTTTGATAATTGAACTTCATTTCCCTTGTTCAAAAATTATTGTATCCCCTATTTACTTCACATGCCTATTAATTTATTTATTAAGAAAATGAAATTTATACTTTTTAAACTAATTATTACAAGAATATTGGTATTCAGATGCCAATGATGTTGCATTCTGTCTAGATAATTCAATATATACTGGATGAGTCTGTACCATTTGGTCTGATCAAATTGTACTTGGCCAACTTTTGTAAAGGTGTACTTTGGAATAGGGAGTTTATGATAAACCTTACAACCAATTTGGACATAAAACACTAAACTATGCTCACAAACACTAGAAATTAGAAATAATTAGGTACTACCTAACTTTGGATAAACAAATTTGGATCGGAGTTATAAGGAAGGTATGGTATTTGTTAATGTTATATAGGAGATGGACCTTAAGTGAACAGATCTGTGTGGGGAAAAAACTAGCTGACCCAAAAATTTTTGGGATGAAGGTCCTGTTGTTATTGTTTCTGTTGTACTAGCTATTTTGATATAGTTCTATTCATTTAAATGATAGATCAACTAAAGCAGAGATCAAAATACATTTTTTGGAGAATGTTGTGCTCGTGAGGTTAAAAAGAGCCATATAAACTCTATAAACATTGATAGATTGTCAAGGGGAAAAATTAAGTAGGTCGATCCGTTAGTTGTGGATCATATGCCAGATTTCTTGTTTAAGTAGACTGTCCAAGTTAACACCCAAATGTAGCACAAGTGGTTTTTCCAAGATAATTGCCGGTGCTTGGAGAAGGACTTTATGTGCCTGGAGGATTGGGAAAAAAAGAAAAAAAAAAGAGAGAAGAAGAAGAAGAAGAAAATAACAGTAAAGAAAAAGACTGAGATCTCCGCTAATCCACCGTTCTCAAAATGGGGAAAGAACCTACATGTCTTGTACAACTTCATATATGGAATAATCCATGTACGGTTTTTGAATATTAGCTGGAATGTAAAACTATAATGCTGGAAATATAATAGTGCAGAATGATACTAATCCAAAAGAATCTATATAAGATGGTAGGACAACCCCAATCCCCAGATTTCCTCATATTGAGATGTGGATGATGAAAAGATTAAATGGAGGCAAACAGAGAGCTCATTGCTTTTTGTGGGGAGAGAGATCCCCTCTTCTCCTTTTTGTGTGGAGCCTCTCAATTAAAATAAATCATCTTCTCTCACCTGGTTTAAGAGAAGTAAAAGGCTACATCTATAATCCCCTTGTGAGATTTCACTTACGAAGGGACCTCACTTATATTGTCAACAAGTTTTCACCCAGAATTCAGGAAACACAACACACCACAAATCAGTGCCATATTTGTGCCATGTCGGGCCAGACACATTAAATTCAACATAGACACCAGCACTGTACATGACAAGATTTAAGTGGTTGTGTTTGTCGTATCCATATAATGTCGTGCTATATTTGTATCGGTGCCACATAGCCAACAGTGGACTCATAATTTGTTACAAACATCCTATGGCCTAGGATTAATACCCACTGTTAAGTTGGACCTGAATAATAAATAGGAAATCTTAGAAAATATTCCATCTTGTACAAAATTCTGACAACTCAGTTTCCTGACTTTGCACCAGTGGTGGACCCCACCTACGGCCGAGGGTGGGTGGCTGCTCCCTTGATTTTTTTGGTTTCCTCCCGTATAGTCTTTGGTTGTTCTTTTATACCCTTTATTACTCTTGTATATTGAAGGAGTAAAAGGTGTTCTAGTTAATAAACACAATAGAAATTAAGTCGAGGTGAGTTCGATTCTCAGACCCTCAGAAAATACCACAACTCTAGCAGATTTCTAGCTGGATAGTTAAATGAAATTGCAGCTCCATGTTGACCTTGTAAACTTTTGAATCCAATGAATTTTGAATGCATGAAACAATGCTTAGAAGTTAGAAGTCTAGTTTCTAGAACTTTTGGTTTCATGTCAAAAGTTCGAAATTCCATCTGTGGCTCCAGTTATGCTCAATTTGGCGGAGTTGTGATTGGACAACACTGAGTTTTTTTGGGCACTTTTGCGCTCATCTCACATCGTTCTGCTTTGCATCACAACTCTTCTTAGACATCTTCTGATGTCCTTGTTTGTCAATGACCTCATCCACCTTGGCATCGGTTGCTATAAGCCTATGGCCCTATGGGATCAGATTACCACAATAGAATTTGGTAACTGTAAGTATTGTTATCCCTGAGATAGCTAGCTGACCAAGAAAATTGTCAATGTACTTGTCTTCCACTTGAAAGTACCATCATGGACGAGCTAATATGCCATATACTATTTTCTCTACTAAACCTTTCAGCGTTAGCTTATTAAAAATTAGCTTTATGTATAGAAAGGATGTGAACGAGAAGAGTTTGACATGCTAGATAGTCATTTGTCAAAAAGCTCGAGTTGCTAAGTCCTGGACCAACAATGTATATCCAGCTATTGAACACCCCGTAAGTCTATTGAACACCCCGTAAGTGTGACCTGAGACTCGAGGCATTGAAAAAATACCTGCAGAAGACAAGCCCCAAGCTTAGGACTAATTAAATGGGTCATATAAATATATTAATATGCTTATGGCAAATTTCAACATGGTGCTCTGATAATCTAGGTAACCACATTATGCACAAGCTCAAACTGTTACACAAGGCCGTTAGTGTATGTCAAGCCAACACTATGGATGTATTAAATCAGGATTTTATGCAGTTTTTCTTTAATCCAGTCTCACCATTGATGCAATTAACTCAACGGTAACATTTGCAACACTTTATTTGCATTTTGTACACGATCTTTTTAGGTATTGTGGTTGCCAAGTATTGTCCCATTCATTTGCTAATTAATAAGTAAACACACTGTTTCATGGTTTTGATTACCATCCATTCATCATTATATTAAGCTTTTTTTTTGGGGGGGGTGCAATATTTTGTGCAGTGTTCGATTGGCTTGGAGTGAATATATTTACAATGACAATTGGAGCCATCACAATCATATCTTCCTCTTATCTGGTAAGCATCATGCATGAGATTAGCAAATTATGTACCGTCATTGTGTTTCCTTATAGGAGCTTCATAACCTAGTTCTATAATTTCCCTCTCTTGGTTTATCTAAAACCAACCATATGCATTTTATCAGTGCCGTGTTAACTCATGCAGCTCATTGTTTAACCTTTTAACTTCTTCCAACCTTGGTGGAACTGATGAACACAAGCAATGAATACGGATACATAATGTATGCCAATCATATTAATCTAGGGCACATGTACGTCTGGACATCATTACTCATATATGACATACTTATACATAGCTATGTATGGATGTGGTCCTACATAGTAGATGGGGTCTAAACCAAATATAGATGAATCCCCTATAAACAAAATATTACTTTGTCAAGATAAGCTCTGGTTCAAGTGGGCTACTTTTGAAACCCAGAGACGGGATGAGTACCATGTAAGACGTGTGTTGGGCAGTGCCAAAGCTTTTGGTTCCTTGGAACTTAGGTTCAGCTTGACAACGCATTCTCACGTGTGTTAGGAAAGCATCGTGTTGGATTAGTCATGTGATGTTGGATTTGGTCCTCTTAAGGATGTATCAGTTTACCTGATTTCAATTTAGTATAACAAAATTTGTAACTAAATGGTGGAAGTTGATGAAACTTTTATGCTGGGTCGGCAAACCTATTATGGGGTGGGGTGATTTTATACTCGGTGGTGATAGCCAGAAGTTATATAATTGTTCCCAAAATAGTTTGATTAGTCAAACTGACATTCTTTTATACAGCTTGTATTTGAATTCCATAGTTCTTGTTCTAGCTTGGTTTAGCAAATTTGAGCCCATGTTGAGAGAATTAAGGGTAATAGTAATACACAACTTGTAAAAGTATCTGGGTCCATATTACCTACATTTGCTGGTTGTGGATATCGGAAGTACAGATTCATACGAAAAGAAGGGGGCTCTCTAATGCATATATTGTATTCGTACAAGTTTGATACGATGGTTTCTAGATAAGAACCTTTATTGTTCACTAATACTTAGTGACAGAAAGAGAGACTAGTCGTCTCATATCTGTATGCATGCAGACCTACTCTGAAGTTCTGAATCCAAAATTAGGCCTGGTGAATTTATGCTCGGTTCTTAGAAATAATACAATTATTGCCCAATTTCAAAGAGCCTGATGTTTCAGATGGGATATAGTTTCTTACAAACTACGTATTTGCATCAATCACCTACTGTGAACAATTTTTGGTCCTATA
The DNA here is from genome assembly GCA_036927795.1 of Iris macrosiphon. Lineage (NCBI taxonomy): Eukaryota > Viridiplantae > Streptophyta > Magnoliopsida > Asparagales > Iridaceae > Iris > Iris macrosiphon. Next base: position 13,306,152 of record JAYESA010000005.1, on the reverse strand, counting down.
TTTTCTATTAACATTAGTAAAAGTAGCTCAAGGTTGGTTTTGTCAAGACTTTCATATAGATTATAGGAAAGAAGTGTCCATAGCAAAGAAATTATGGGAGAAAAAAGAAAGCACAACTCATTCACTTCTGGTGTCCTCTTGTGTGCAAAGTTTCAATGGCTGACAGGAGCTAGTCTTAGTTTTTTCTTGTAGGGTTTCTTAGTATCAAAACTAGTCCCAGAGGGGGGGGTGTGGAACTTCTTGATGGACTATTTTAATTTCCATCTAAGCATGCTGACGAAGATATTTTCCTGTCTTTGTTCACAGTCATGGTTAAGGGTGTCCCAACAGTATCACACCATCAACCAAGTCGTCGTCGGCGCTGCCTTAGGATCAGCATGTGCAGCCACATGGTTCTCGATGTGGCATCCGTTTGTGCAAGAAGCATTCATGGCCTCTATATGGGTTCGGATCTTTGTCGTTCTCGGATCGATGTCATTTTGTACAGCCTTCATGCTCTATGTAATTCAGCACTGGATCAATGATGAACAATGAATAGAAACACCACAAAGGTTGGATAATGAAGAGCAAAAGATAGTATTTAGTGTGACACAATGCATGGAAAGATCAGTGTTCCGGATCACATGCCAATTACACTCCTCTGCTCAAAGCCGTTGGTGATGTATGGAAGCATTCTTACATTGGAGACTGGAGAAAGCGGTAATACTCTTTTCACATTTATTTCTATCAAGATTGCAAACCTCCGACTTGTCGATGATTGTAAGGTGTTTCCACGAAGCTAACGCCCGTAGGATATTCGATACATGTAGAGTATCTGGCTGATCGACAGCGATGTCAGGAAGATGTTATACTTTTTCAAATGTATCATGTAAGAATTGATGTAATATTTGTTTTAGGGAGAGGAAAGGCTGTAGCCTTGTATAACTAATTATCAGATGCTTCTTTGTGTTTCTTTGTTGCAACTGATTCACAAGAATACATTCTACATGTTAAGATAGGTGGTCCACATAGATTTCGAAAAAAAAATCTAAAGAGTAACGAAATCAAGGTGAAATTTGGTGTAGGGTGCAAAGTTTGGAAAAGTATACACAGAGATCTGATTTAAAAAAAAAAAATTTTAATGGAAACATAGGTCAATTTGTGAGTTTTTGCATATATTTGCAATTTTTTTCATGACCAATTAGTTTTTACAGACTTTATAACAAATTAGTTTTTGCCGACTTTGTAAGTCAAAAAATAAAATAAACAAATATTGATGGAAAAAACTCGACACTCATCAACTGGCAATCTGAATTGGCCTATTTTTATGGGTAACAACAAATCGATCTCGTTAGATGAATAAACATAATTTTACATGAGGTTAGGGGTGAGCATTATTCAGTTAGATTTGGTTCGGTTTGAAAAAATTTAGGTTAGATTTTTATTTTAAAAATACTAATTTTTTATTCGGTTTTGGTTTTGGTCTAAAATCGGAAATCGAACAAGATTTATGTAATTATGTAAATTTTTTAATTTTTTGTATATTTTGTGATTAAAAATATGTATATTTTGAAAACAATAATTCTATGTATATTTTTTGAAGTCCAACATTGGACACAGTTTTGAAATACAATAAATGTGTATATAAAATTATAACTTTTAATATAATTTAACTACGATTTTAACTTTGAATCTAATCCATTAAATAATAGTAATAGTCCAATTGAACATACCGAAAAACAGTTTATTCGGTTCGGTTTTGACTATTTCGATTCAGTTGAAATCGAATAAATCGAATGCTCATCTTTACATGAAATAAATGTATATTTTTTTACAGCGCAATTCTAGAACAGATGGATTTTATATACATACTCCTTTACATATGAAATGAATAAGAAGAACATATCTACTTTGCTATGAGGAGATATGACGTGATGAGAGACATCTGATTTGTCAAAATGAAACTGACTCGATTTGTTGGAATATATTAGTTTTCTATTGAGAACAACAAATAATGTTTATGTTTAGTCTCTGTAGGCACATGGATCGAAATGAAACTTTACCTGAAAAATCTCCAATGATCCTATAAAAATCGTCTTATGGACCAAATGACCACATTTCATCGGGTGTGACTTGTTAGTATATAACTAGGTTCGACGAATTGATGTTTCGCCGTGAGATCATTGAGGACCACCAACTCACGTTTTCGCGATTTTATTATGGCTTGAGATCCGAGTTTAGATGTAAAATTGGACTTTCGAGAACGTCTACGGAAGAAGATGCCTACTAAATAGTGCTCGAAATTGAGTAACATTAAAATGACTTAAACTAGAATGAGTCTCAATAACAAAAGAACTAACCTAAATGACAGTAAGAACAACTCACTAAACCACGTACAACTCACTAACAAATAGTGCCCCCGCAACCCGCCCACGCCCGCCGTGCTCAGCCCCAGCATCCCGCGAGCGTCCGTCCCGCATCCCGCACCGCTGTCGTGCGTCACCGCCCACCCCGCACCCCGTCCTTGATGATGCTACTGCTTCATCTTCTTCTTTTCCTTCTTGTTATGACTGTAAACAAAATTGAATATGAAGGACTATCAAATTTTTTTACAGTCCTAATTATTTAGGACTGTCACAATGTTGACAGTCCTTCCAATTGAAGGACTGTTAATATTAGAAGGACTGTCAACATTGTGACAGTCATGAAATTTTTCTTTTTTGACTGAAAAGTAGAAGCCATTGACTTTTATACAGAAAATTTGTTGTACAAAAATTATTTTTAAACAAATTAACTAAAACGAAATAATTTGTCAAAAATTTGAAATCACGAAAGCTTTCGCCCTCTCTGATGGCGAAGATATGAAATGATAATTTTTTTTTATATTTTAAATTTTCGTCAACTTGGCCAACCGAGTTGGCGAAAATCTGACAATAGTTTTTTTTAGGGTTTGGTTTGGGTATTTTTTAGGTTTTTTTTTGTGTTGATTTTTTTTAAAACAAACATACGTGGGAGCCAACTAGGTTTCTTTTTTCTGGTTTCATTTTTAAAAATGTTGTTGTAGTAATAATTTTTTTAAATAAATTAGAAATAAAATAAAATTTAACATCCAAAATAAAATATGCTATTATTGAAAAAAAAAAAAATCTACCGTAAGAATATTACGTCTCCCGTCGAGCAGATTTCGAGCGGCCATAACTATTTGTTTTGAAATCGTTTTTCGTCAAACAATAGGTCGATTTGTATGTTTTCGACGAGAGTAACACAATTCCTGTAGAAAGAATTTTCATCCGAAGCAAGACACACACGTTACAGACAAGAATATAAAATTTAAAACTTTAAAGTATCATAACTTTTGACTGAGAGATCGAAATAAGATCCAGTTTGTGCCAAAATGACCGTATCGAAAAGTACTACAAAATCCAATTTTTGATGGACTTCCAAAAATTTTAGAATCGCAAAAAACGATATTTCGACCTTCAAATTTTACTTTCGGTCATTTTCACCATTTGATGGACTTCCAAAATTTTTAGAATCGCAAAAAAAAAACTATGTTTTGACCTCCAAATTTTACTTTCGATCATTTTATTTTCGATTTTTTTTATTATCTAAACTAATATGAATGATAATTTGTTTGTTATTTGTTTTAGTTATCTATACTAATTTTTGGAGGTCGAAAATTTAAAAAAACTAAATTAGTATTGTGATTAGTACTGTGATTTCAAATATTTGACAAATTGTTTCGTTTTAGTTAATTTGTTTAAAAATATTTTCTGTACATCAATTTTTCTGATTAGTATTGTACTACAATTTTTTTGACAAAATGAAAATTAAAAAAAAAAATCAAATTAGTATTGTCAAAAATTTAAAAAAACCAACACAAAAAACACAAATCTAAATATTTGCCAACCCAGTTGGCGAAAATTTGACAAATATAAAAAAAAATATTATTTCATATTTTCGCCAATCCAAACTTTCGTGATTTCAAATTTTTGACAAATTGTTTCGTTTTAGTTAATTTGTTTAAAAATATTTTTTGTACATCAAATTTTCTGCATTACCAAGAAAATAAACCAACAAAAAAATAACACAAAAAACGAACAAAAAAACCAACACCAAAAACAAAACCAAATCAAACCCTAAACATAAAACCCAAAAAAGAAAAAAAAAATCAACCGAGCATATTTTCGCCAACTCAGTTGACGAAAATTCAGCCCAAAATTGTCACGTCGGATTCCACATCGGTTTTAGTAGATTTTTTGCCAACTGGGTTGGCGAAAATCGAACACTCCTAATTGTCGCCAACTCAGTTGACGATATATATCGTAATTTCAATTTTTTTTAAAACTTCTATCGTTATACTTAATTAATATAAAATTATACTTAATTAATATAAAATTATTATCGTACATTAAATTTTTTGACTTTTATATGAGAATTTGAATTATCCTCGAGTAAAAAAATTAAATAATAAATTGGTAAATAAACTGAAAAAAATTTAATTTGTTCTAAATCATTTACGTAGTGCGTTTAGAATTTGCCTAAGAATAATAGGACTAAAAAGTGGTGCATGAATTATTTTTGGTCCAAATACTAAAACCACGGTGAGTGATCCCTCCCTCCCTTCTTAATGCATCGCTCTGCTCTCATCACCGCAACCTCCAAGCTGACCTCCCTCTCTCGCTCCGGCCACCTCTCCCTCGCCCGAGAACTGTTCGACGAAATGCCGGACCGGGACGCCGTCTCATGGAACGCAATGCTCACCGCCTACTCCCACTCCGGCCAGCCCCACCTCTCCCTCTCCCTCTTCTTCCAAATGCTCTCCTCCTCTCCGCCGAGACCCGACCCCTTCTCCCTCACCGCCGCCCTCTCCGCCTCCTCCGACCTCCGTTGCCTCCCCGCCGGAAGGACCCTCCACTCCCTCTCCCTCCGTCTGGGTCTCCTCCCCTCCTCCCTCCCCGTCGCCAACTCTCTCATCAACATGTACTCCAAGTGCTCCTCCCGGTCCGACGCGAAGCTCGTGTTCGACTCTATGCCCAGCCGGAACATCGTCTCCTGGTGCTCTCTCCTCGACTGCTACGTCAACTGCGGCTCGCTGGCGGAAGCTGACGCCTTTTTCCGGCGGATGCCCGTTAGGAACACGGTCGCTTGGAACGTGATGATCGTGGGCCACGTACGCCGCGACGAGCTCGGTCCGTCTATTGGTTTGTTCAAGCGGATGGTAGAATCAGGCCAAGACGGAGACTTTTCGACGTTCTCTAGCCTCGTGAATGCCTGTGCTCGGGCTGACGACTCTCGCTTCGGCCGCATGGTCCACGCGGCGGCGGTGTTTCGGAGAGGGTGGGTCGACTCCGTCGAGGTTAACAACTCCCTCATTAGTTTTTATTCCAGGTTCGGCTTGCGGGACGACGCAGTGAAGATTTTCGAGTCGATGGGGAGCCGGAGCCAGGTGTCGTGGAATGCGATGATCGACGCACACATGAAGGCGGGCGATGTAGAAGCTGCTCTCTCGTCGTTTAGGAGCACGGGGAAGACCGACGTCGTCTTGTGGACGTCGATGATTGGGGGGTTTGCGAGGAATGGGCTCGGGGAGGAGGCCCTTGTGGCTTTTGTCGACATGATGAGGAGTTCACTTAGGCCTGACGACTTCACGTTGGGTGCCGTACTTTATGCTTGTGCTGTCTTGGCAGTCCTGGCAAATGGAAGGATGATTCATGGTTATGTGGTGAGGTGTGGTTTTGGTTCCGTCGTCTATGTAGCTAATGGCCTGGTAAATATGTATGCCAAGTGCGGTGACATTGAAAGCTCGAGCAAAGTATTCGGTGCTATCGCCTGGAAAGACTTGGTGTCGTGGAATGCAATGATATTTGGATTTGCGTTGCACGGATGGGCCTCTAGAGCTTTGGAGGTGTACCGCGACATGGTGGCTTCTGAGGTCCTTCCTGACAAGGTTACCTTTGTAGGATTACTGATGGCTTGTAGTCATTCAGGACTTATCGAGCAAGGGAGAGACATAATTGAGAATATGGACTCAGTTCATAGTATTCCACCAGATGTTGATCACATGACTTGCGTCGTTGACATGCTTGGAAGAGCTGGGTACTTGAGAGAAGCCAGAGAGTTGCTTGATGGTTGCTCAAAGATGTCAACTGAAGGAAGTACCATCTCAAGTGAGGCTCTGCTTAGTGCTTGTGCTGTAGGTGGAGACAGGTGGATTGGCAGTCAGGTGGGAAAAGGGTTGGTGAGTATGGAACCAGAGAATGAGATAGGCTATGTAATGCTATCGAACTTGTATTGTGCTAGTGGGCAATGGAGGGAGGCGGAGTGGTTGAGGAGGGCAATGCGAGAGCAAGGGGTGAAGAAGGCACCTGGATGCAGTTGGATCGAAGTGAGAGATGTGGTAATGGTCTTTGTGTCAGGAAGTCATTCTGTTGCTTGCACAGTAGATGTTCGTGGGATGCTTGGCCTTTTGGAATTGGAAATGAGAAATCCAAGTTTCAATCTTTCTGTGAAGGAATCGTGATGCTTAATCTGCTTCGTGCCCTTCTGGATTTTGCTCATTGCTCCTGGGAAGAGCGTCAACATAGTTCAAGCAGTTCTTGTTACGTGCTCGGTCTGTGTCAAATTACCAATTGATCAGCAGAACGGCCATGTCACTTTACCAATTAATCAGATTTATTATCTGCTGATGAATTGTAATTACTTGGCAATGTGGGATTGTCAGATCAATTGGATTAAACGGCCTTCATCTGTCTAAAGCAAGATTGCATGCTTGGTGAAGGGAATTTTTAATCCTTCAGAGGTGGAGGCTTCTTGAATGGGATGACCTCTATGAGCCAGCCTTCAAGGTTAGCATTTGGCATCCTACATTTTCTTTTCCCTCTTATTAATGGCTATAATAGACTTAGCTAGGTATATTTCTATGATATGGCAGCATACTACGATACTAATGTGCTAAGATAAAAAATAGATCTTTTCTACTGCCTAAATGTCTGATGACTTCCATCAAATGACCAGGAATTGGAGATTTGCTTTCGATAAGCAAGGGTGTGGAAACATCTGTTGGATCAATCTAGATAGTTTTAACTGCATATCCTTGCCTGGTTTGCGCCGGCACAAGGTCTGATATTTTTTAGGATTTAATGCGTGGAATCAGATATTGCTGCCAGTACCCCTCTGACTCGTAAACCATTCCTCTCGGTGATTGACTGGTATCTGCATATACTCTGTTGCTAGTGTATTGCCCTTTTAACTTTTGAAAATGTTCAGTATTTATACCATAGTTATATATATATATATATATATATATATATATATATATATATGAAGAACTTGGTGTACTGTCCCTCCCCAGATTTTTTGCAGAAAAAGTCTGTTTAAATTATGGCACCCTCAATACTGGATCCTTGTTCAATCCCTGCATATAATGTTAGGAAACTGGTCAAGACTATGGAATTTACAGTTCATCATTCTTTCCTTTTTTCAAATATTTTTCTTGATTATTGTTGCTTTCCTAAAATTTCTATTTGGTAGTGACCCAATTCTTTCCAAAGTCTATGGATGGTTTGCTAGTAGGAAGCCACAAACATTTTCCTTTTTCTTTTGGCCACAGGACTTCTCTAGCTTCGGCCGTATGTCATCGATAGTATTGCGTTGCTAGATTGTTTTCTGTCTCTGAGGCATTATGAATCTATGTAGCCATGATTTGTATCACCAGTCACCATCATGGCCTCTTGGTCTCATTTATCATAGCAGGTATCTTCTTCACATTCTCTTTATTCCTTCTTCCCATGGCCAACGATGTAAGAAGGATATTTGTTATCGAGCTTCAGGGTGATAATTTGAATGTGGAGTTTTCCGTAGATAACTTCTTCTAGGACTACTTGAGCATCGACTGGTGTTCGACTATATTGCTAAAATTGCATAAAGGAAAAACACATAAACTAGACGGATTCAAGCCATGCTACATAATTGTCTTTAGAAAGGATTTCGCCCATATGAACGATGCAACATGGAAGATGAGATCTACTCCCGAGATACAATGAATCCAAAACTGACCCCCATCATCGTGAACTCGGTGGCGAATCAAATAAACAACTAGCAAGTCCTTGCATCGGGATACGGCTTGGGAAGTTGGATATTGGATTTTTCATGTGGAACCCTTACAGGAAAAAACATAGGACAAGACTGAGCACAATTCAATCCACTTTAATCAACAATTCTATCCCGATCTCATCCCCAAGGATCTGAGGTATTTAGGCACGGTGTTTTAAAAGGGGGCCGCCTATGCCCGGGCATTTTGGACCCTCTAGTACCTAGGAAAGTAGTTTTAGACAGTAAGATCATGATACGACCACCTTGGCACTTGAGGCAACCGCCTAAGGTTGCCTCAAGCGCCTCAACCCACCTCAACTTACGTGTAATCCTAACTAGACCAGTTTATTTCCCGCCTTGACTTAAGTCTAACCCGATCTAGACCAATTTATTTTTAAGTATGAAATCTGGCACAATCCCAATAACTTAAATACATTGATATTATTAATAATTTAATATAGATATTAGATAGTAGGAAAGGAACAATAGCCTTTCTTCTCAATATTTTCTTCCCTTTCACGTCTGTCATAACCTGTTGTTTCTCATCTTCATTCCAACTGTGACATTCAGTGTCAAGCACTATGAGGTATATCTCTTTTATTTCTCTTGGTCTTCCCTTCTCGTCGATTCTCTCTCTTTATTGGTTCTCCTCTAACAAGACCCAAGGATCACGATGCTAGCCATTGACTTTCGATACTCTAATGGTTGTTGATTTCTACGGTAAGGTCTGCATCTCTCCTTATTCCATCCATCCCATCCCCCCCCCCCCCCCCCCCCCCTCTCTCTCTCTCTCTCTCTCTCTCTCTCTCTCTCTCTCTCTCTTCTCTTGTTTTTGTTGAATATTGTTCTCTTTCCACAAGGGTTTTCCGTCGGCACCTCTCCCCCACCCCCACCTTCAGAATTTTTCAAGTATTTTATTTCCTTATTTTTTCTAAACTTGTATATTATATCCAATATTGACTTATGATTGGGAAGATCGATTATAGTATTGTTTGTTTGTTTTTGATTGAGAACTTCATCTGGAATTGTGTGTATATGCTTAACAAGATTTGCATAAGATTAGAGCCCCAATTCACAATACAAAGTATCGGTCATGAACCACAAGTTTGTCTTAACTTATACACCCTAATTTGAGTCTTGAGGCCCCTGCCTCACCATCTTGATGCCCCTGCGTAGGCCTTTTGGTCCTCACCGCCTCACCGTCTAAGCTTGTCCCTGCAACCCCAATGGATCAAGAGAATACACGAAAGAAAACCTCACAATCACCCTCCCATTCCTAACAAATAAAAATTGCACTTACCAATTCAAGATTTTCCGAGCCTATCCCACAACAGTGATGAGGACGTCTTTTTCCCTTCTCTTTCTTTATCCTCAATTGTAGAATCCCCTGACAACTTGCCACTGCCGCTTTGATCTCTATATGATAATGCTTTCTTTAATAATGCTCTCTAAAGCTCCTGCTGATGCATGCTAATACATATACGAGTTGAAGTATACATGAAATCCTATTAAGTAGACTTTTTACCATATCCCATCGCCAATAGATACTTATTTATGAACCCAGTGACTTGGTAGCTTACCATATAACATACTTTAGCTTGCTAATAATATAGAGAATAGTCTACTCTAAGATAGTTACTACTACTGTTGAACACCATCAGTTAATGAAGAAAGTTGCAGTCTGCGAGAAATTCAAAAATGTTGGGAGTTACATTCATATAATAATAAGAAAAGTAGAGACGTAAAATTTGGTAAAGCATAAGTGATCTATACTAAAATCATGTGTAAAATTCAACAGGTGATAGCAGAAGAAATGGAATGGTGTGTCTCCATGGCACCGTAGTTGTATATTCAACAATTGTATGGTCACACCTTAAGAACATCGCTCCAAATCTGTGTTTATAGCCAGTAATCTCTTTTCACTAAAACTTTGAATTAAGTTTTCTTTGATTAAATCCTCGATTTGTATGACTTTCGTACTTATAGGGCATAAAATATCCCCATGCATTGTTTTTTTTTTTTTTTACTTAGTAAAATAAGGCTGCCATTCATGTTGTGCCGTGAATTTGTTTTTGAGCTCTTTGTTGGACATAACAGCATACTATACATTATAATTTTTGTTTGACTAAGCTTATCTTACCTTCAACTGGATTTTAAAGCCTTTGTTTTTGTGTGAACCAGAGCAAGTGGCTGCTCTTTTTGTCCTCTTCATTTTATGGAGACATGATGCTGAAGCTTTGTGGGTAGCAATGGGATCAGTTGTAAATTCATGTCTATCAGTTATATTGAAACGGGCACTAAATCATCAAAAACCTGTCAATGCTTCCAAATCTGATCCAGGAATGCCATTGTCTCATGCACAATCTATATTCTACAGTGTCCTATTAGTTATTTCATATAAGCTTCCCTTTCTACTCAGTATTCTATGCTTGTATTTAGGTATTAGAGTTCATCCAGATTGTTGTTTCCATGGGATATAGTTTTGATAATTGAACTTCATTTCCCTTGTTCAAGAATTATTGTATGCCCTATTTACTTCATGTCTATTAATTTATTTCTTAAGAAAATCATATATATTGATTTATACTTTTAAAACTAATTATTACAATAATATTGGTATTCAGATGCCAATGATGATGCATTCTGTTTAGAATATTTAATCTATACTGGATGAGTCTGTACCAATTGGTCTGATCGAATTTTTCTTGGCCATCTTTTATAAAGGTGCACTTTGGAATGGGGAGTTTATGATAAACCTTACAACCAACTTGACATAAAATACTTAATTATGCTCACAAACACTAGAAATTAGAAACAATTAACTACTATCTAACTTTGGATAAACAAATTTAGATTGGAGCTATAAGATATGGTATTTGTTAATGTTATAGAGGAGATGACCCTAAAAGTTAACAGATCTGAATGGGAAAAAAAACTAGCTAACCCCAAAAATTTGGGATGAAGGTTCTGTTGTTATTGTTTCTGTTGTACTAGCTATTTTGATATAGTTCTATTCATTTAAAGCATAGACAAACTAAAGCAGAGATCAAAATACATTTTTTGGTGAATGTTGTGCTAATGAGGTTAAAAAGAGTCATATAAACTCTATAAAAATTGATAGACTGACAAAGGGAAAAATTAAGTTGGTCGGGACCCATTAGTTGTGGATCATATGCCATATTTTTTGTTTTAGTAGATTATCCTAGTTAACACTCCGATGAAACACCTTAAGTGTTTTTTCCAAGATAATTGCCGGTGCCTGGAGAAGGACTTTATGTGCCTGGAGGATTGGGAAAAATATGAAAAAAGAGAGAAGAAGAAGAAGAAGAAGAAAAGAACAGTAAAGAAAAAAACTGAGATCTCCTCCTAATCCACCATTCTCAAAATGGGGAAAGAAGAGAGACCAAATTGGATCCTACATGTTTTGTGCAACTTCATATATGTAATAATCCATGTACGAACTTTCATATTAGCGGGAATGTACAACTATAATGCTGGAAATATAATAGTGCAGAATGATACTGATCCAAAAGAATCTATATAAGATGGTATATGGACAACCCTAATCCCCAGATTTCCTCATATTGAGATGTGGGTGATGAAAAGATTAAGATTAAATGGAGGCAAACTGAGAAAGCTGAATGGTTTTTTTTTCAGAGAGATAGGGATCCCCTCTTCTCCTTTTTTGTGTGTGGAACCACTCAATTAAAATAAATCTTCTCTCAACTGGTTTAAGAGAAGTACAAGGCTACATATCTGATCCCCTCGTGATTACGAATTTACGACAACGAAAAGACCTCAATTATATAGCCAACAAGTTTTCAGCCAGAGTTCAGGAAGCACAACACACCACAAATCGGTGCCATAGTCGCGCCATGTCGGGCCAGACACATTAAATTCAACATAGACAAACCAAAATACACCAAAATGCACTATACATGACAAAATGAATGTGGTTGTTTTTGTCGTATACGTGCTATATTCGTATCAGTGCCACATTGCCAACAGTGGATTCATAATTTGTTAGAAACATCCTAGTACCTAGGATTAATACCCACTGTTAAGTTGGACCCGAATAATAAATAGGAAATCTTAGGTAAGTATTCCATCTTCTATAAATTTCTGTCAACTCAGTTTCTTGACTTTGCACCAGTGGCGGACCCCACCTACGGCAGAGGGTGGGCGGCTGCTCCTTTGATTTTTTTTTTTTGGTTTCCTTCCATAGTCTTTGGTTATCCCTTTATTATTCTTGTATATTGAAGGAGTAAAAGGTGTTCTAGTTGGTAAACACAATATAATTTAAGTAGGAGGTGAGTTCGATTCTCACACTCAGAAAAGACCACAACTCGAGCAGATTTCTAGCTGGACAGTTAAATGAATTTGCAGCTCCATTTTGACCTTGTAAACTTTTGAATCTAACGAATTTTGAATGCATGAACCAATGCTTAGAAGTTAGAAGTCTAGTTTCTAGAACTTTTGGTTTCATGTCAAAAGTTCAAAATTCCATCTGCGGCTCCAGTTATGCTCAATTTGGTGGATGTGTGATTGGACAACATGGAGGGTTTTTTTGCACTTCTGCGCTCATCTCGCAACGTTCTGCTTTGCATCACAACTCTTCTTAGACATCTTCTGATGCCATTATACCGGTTTGTCAATGACCTCACCCACCTTGGCATCAGTTGCTATAAGCCGATGGGATCAGATGACCACAATAAAACTTGGTAAGAAATATCGTTATCCCTGAGATAGCTAGCTGACCAAGAAAATTGTCAATGTACTCGTCTACCCTCGCGGACTAGCTAATATGTCATAGACTATTTTCTCTGCTAAACCTTTCAGCGTTAGCTTATTAAAAGTTAGCTTCATGTGTAGAATGAATGTGAGCGATAAGAGTTTGACATGCTATGTATACATTTTTCGCAAAATGCTCGAGTTGCTAAGTCGTGGACCAACAATGTATATCCAGATATTGAACACCCCGTAAATGTGACCTAAGACTCAAGGAATTGAAAAAAAAAAAACTGCAGAAGAGAAGCCCCAAGGTGAGAGTAATTAAATAGGTTATATAAATGTACTAATATGCTTATGAGAAAATCGAACCTAGATTTCTTGAAACATGTTGCTCTGATAATATGCTAGGTAACCACATTATGCACAAGCTCAACCTGTTACATTGAAGGCCATTAGTGTATGTCAAGCCAACACATGGATGTAATAAATCAGGATTTTATGCAGTTTTTCTTTAATCCCGTTCTCTCCATTGATGCAATTAACTCATGGTAACAATTGCAACACTTTATTTGCATTTTGTACAAGAATTTTTAGGGTATTGTGGTTGCCAGGTATCTGCAATTAATTTCCTAATTAATAAGTAAACACACTGTTTCATAGTTTTGAATCTTTTGATTACCATCCATTCACCATTATATTAAGCTTATCTTCTTATTCTTTGTGTAATATTTTGTGCAGCGTTCGATTGGTTTGGGGTGAATATATTTACAATGACCATTGGAGCCATCACATTCATATCTTCCTCTTATCTGGTAAGCTTCATGCATCATATTAGCAAATCATGTACTGTCATTTTGTTTACTTAATAGGAGCTTCGTAACCTAGTTCTATAATTTCCCCCTCTTGATTTATCCAAAACCAACCATATGCATTTTATCAGTGCCGTGTTAACTCATGCACCTCATTGTTTAACCTTTTCAACTTCTTCCAACCTTTTGGTTCCTTGGAACATTTGGTTTACATGTGCCCTATGTTATTAAGATTCACTTATATTATGTATCTGTATTCATTACTGTTTGTCATGGTTGTAAGTTTGGGAGAACTTTCGTTTAATAACAAAAAAAAAGTACAAATAAATCCTAGACAGAAAGTCTAAGTACAATATTTTTTATTTGGGTAATGTAACGATGGAGATCGAGTACTGCAGCGGCTCTTTTACTCCGTTGGCGGTCCGACGAGTGAATGAGGGATGCTCTCTTCTCTTCTGTTCTCTCTCTCTTGAGCTTGTGTGCACGTACGTAGCTCGTCTGGAAGGGTATGGTCTCTGAAGCAGAAAAAGTCCGCCAGCCCTTAGGACGTCTAAGTTGTTCCTATTTATAACCATCATGTTGGTGGGCTATGGGTGGCCGCAGGGGCTCATTCAACAGAATGTGGTTGCAACTGTAGGCGCATATGATGGACATGTTGCCACATGTTTTTCATCCTTAACAGGATGTAGTTGGGTCAGACCGAGCTGCCACGTAGACGCTTGTTGGGATTTGTTGTTGCTGAAGATCTAGGCGGTTCTCGTCTTTTGTTTGCGTGACTTGATCGGCTTGACACGTGACCCACATTTAATTGGAGAGAATCACTTCAATCGCAACAGAAAGATTTCGTATCAGGGAATCCTGTCACGTTGGACGCAAGGAGTCTGGGACGCCTGAGACGCATAGAGTCTGGAACGCGTAGGACCAGAGACGCAAAGAACGCATTGAGTCTGGAACGCATAGGGCCAGAGACGTATGGAACGCATGAAGTCTGGAACGCATAGGGACAGAGACGCATTGACACTACCAAAAAAAGTCAAATTGGCGACGCCAAAAAACGTCGCCAAATGACAATAAAACGTCGCTAAACTCGTTTAGCGACGTAATTAGCGACGTTTTAACGCAGTCGGAAAAAACCAAGTCGCTGAACGGAAAAACGTCGCTAAACGTCGCTATGCCGACGTTTTTTAGCGACTTTATTGAGTCGCTAAATGTAGCGACGTTTAGCGACGCGACGTCACGAAATAGCGACGTTTATTAAAGTCGCTAAACGTCGCTCATTAGCGACTTTTATAGCGACGTAACAGCGACGTCTTTAATGACCTGGCAGTACTGCCATGTCAGGAATTTGCGACGTACAGCGACATATTTAGCGACGTTTAGCGACGTTGTTAGCGACGGCTATTTACACGTCGCTAATTAGCGACTTGTTTAGCGACTTATAAAAACGTCGCTAAACGTCGCTAAACGTCGCTAAATACGTCGCTAAATTTACAAAAAAATAAAAAAAAAACTGAATTATTCCAAACTATTATTCCTCTAATTTATAAATTTGTAATTAAAAATAGACCCGGAGCAACCCTCCGTTGAATTCTATGGGTTCGCCGACCCATTCGATGGAACACAAACATTATAGACAAACAATAAAAGTATCACAGTTATAAAAGTATCACAGTCACACAAAATGGGCATAAACAGCATCACAAAATACATAATATATAAGTATCAGAGTATCACAGTAACACAAAATGCATAATATATAAGTATATGAAACATTATAGTATCAATCTTGAGGATTTCCAAAACGGGGCTGATACCAGTCCCTCAAATACTGCGCATAAACAGCGTTTATGTTATCAAGCTCCGCTATGGGTGCTGGGTGACTGGAACTCCCCGTCTGAGATACAGCCGCGATAGGTGCTGGGTGACTGGAACTCCCCGCAGGTGGTATCTCTTCCTCCTTAACAGTA
Source organism: Iris macrosiphon (assembly GCA_036927795.1). Taxonomy (NCBI): domain Eukaryota; kingdom Viridiplantae; phylum Streptophyta; class Magnoliopsida; order Asparagales; family Iridaceae; genus Iris; species Iris macrosiphon. Next base: position 13,290,572 of record JAYESA010000005.1, on the reverse strand, counting down.
GGAGGCATCACTTCCTCCTTAACAGTAGGAGATGTCGCTCTCTTGGGTGCCATCTGGTAAGATAGATGAAAACAAAGAATTAGCAGTATAATAATGATACCATAATATCTTATAATAATGATAATTCTTTGCAATTGAAATTGAAATTGAATTATGAGATTTGGATGATAAAGATTAAAGTAAATAGTAGTATCTAAGAAACACACACAAAACCAGTGGCTCGACTGATACACTGAGACACAGTGGTTGAGGCACACTGTGCACACACACAAAACCAGTTTTCACAGTGTGCACTGACTGAGGAACCCGACACTCTCACATCCCCCAAATGCAAAAACCCAAACTCACACTACAACTAACAATTGATGCCTAGGTCTTATACACCTACACACACGTATGGTTGAGCTATTTTCAAATTCCAGTCTTATATAACCTAAAGACATGTAGACTTTGATACCAAATTTATATCTGAAGATGGGAGTAGCTTGCTAAGTCCAACAAGTATATTTTGTCTCCATATTGTGTTCACTAGACTCTAGTGAACTACAAGCCAAATTTCAAAACTCATTTTAGTTTATTTTGGTCTGCGCCAAAAAAATTTATCACACAGATTTAATTCCTAGACACTAATCAGGATATAACTGTAAAGAGACTGGCTAGAACATCATATCAAGGCCTTGAAGAATTCAAGAATGAGGTGGTGCTCATTGCCAAACTCCAGCACAGAAACCTTGTCCGACTTCTCGGTTGCTGCATACAAGGGGATGAAATGATGTTGATATATGAGTACATGCCAAACAAAAGCTTGAATGCATTCTTATTTGGTATGCTCATTCTCATATATTTAGTTCTTCCTGTAGTTGTTCTACTTTATTTTAGCCCAAGAAATGGGCCACATATCTTAATCTAAGTAGACTTCAAGATATACAACAATGTCATATAATCTACCTGCATGAAAGTGGAAGAACCTTCTTCTTCATGGGTATTTGCTTCAAAATGTATCCATCTACAAGATGTCTACTTTTGTAAGGTTTATCTTCAAACTTACTATCGAGTTAACCAACTTGATTTACTACTTTATGTATCACCCGAGTTGTATTGGTTTCAGTACTTCAAGGAAGTCAATCCTAATGTTAAAATTGTCTTTACTTAAATACTTATGATTTTGTTATGTTAATTAAAATTTTCATATGATAGAAAGTTTTACCTATTTTGGCAGAACTTGAAAACTTATGACACATTACAATTGCTTCTAGATAAAGAGAAAGGAGCATTAGTGGATTGGCAGACACGGTACCAGATTATCCTAGGAATTGCTCGTGGACTTCTCTATCTCCATCAAGATTCACGATTAAGAGTTATACATAGAGATCTCAAAGCAAGCAACATTCTCCTTGACAAGGACATGGACCCCAAAATTTCAGATTTTGGTATGGCTAGAATATTCGGTGGAGATGAAACAGATTTTAAAACGAGAAAAGTTGTTGGTACATAGTAAGTTTTGACTCATAATCATAAGATATGTAGTTTTTTTTAGTCAACCCTAACCCTAATCTGCGTCTGTGGTACATAGTAAGTTGTTGGTACATAGTAAGTTTTGATCTCAAAGCAAGCAACATTCTCCTAAACCTAACCCTAACCCTAATCTGCGTCTGTGTGTGTGTATGCGTCTGTGTGTCGTGTGTGTGTGTCGTGTGTGTGTCTGCGTCTGTGTGTGTGTCGTGTATGTGTGTCGTGTGTGTGTGTCTGCGTGTGTGTGTGTGTCGTGTGTGTCGTGTGTGTCTGTGTGCGTGTGTCGTGTCTGTCAAGTGTGTCTTGTGTCAGTGTCACATGAGAGAGAGAGAGAGAGAGAGAGATTACCTAGAGCTCGAGGAGGAGGAGGGGGATGCCGGAGTAGCCGCAGCCGTGGAGACCCGGTCGCCGGAGAGGGGGGGGGCGGGGGAAATCGAAACGTTTTCGAAATTTTCGATAGATCGAGAAAAGAAACCTGAGCCCTAATTAAACAAAATTTAGCGACGTTTAGCGACGTCCAATAAAAACGTCGCTAAAATAAAAATTAGCGACGCCAACGATAGATACGACGTCGCTAAATACGTTGCTAAATGTTTTTCATATATACGTCGCTAATTACGACGCTAAACGTCGCTAAATCAGATATATTAGCGACGTTTAGCGACCTTAATTGAACTTATAGCGACTATTCGTTTAAAATCTTAATAAAAGTCGCTAAACGTCGCTAAATGTCGCCATTTAGCGACGACTAGCGACGATTTTTACCGAGTCGCTAATTTAGCGACGTTTTTACTTGGAGTCGCTAAAATACGTCGCTAATCCCGCTTATTCTTGTAGTGTGAACACATAGAGTCTGGAACGTATAGGGCCAGAGACGCATGGAACACATGGAGTCTAGGACGCATGAGTCCAGGGACGCATGGACTTTGGGACGCATGTGGACTCGTACACGTGGCGCTGTATGCCTGTTAGAAGTCATTATTAGTCTGACGAGAGATTCTTGTCGCTTAGTGTGCTTACATTTTTCGATGCGTTCAGAAAATTATTTTTGTCAGGATTCTGTGTAAGACATAATCTTTGTGTCAGGCCTTTATGCGGCCAATATTTGGGGCGCATGGATGCTGCTTTTTCTTGGCCGCATGGTCATCTTGCGACATGATTTCTTCTGAATCGACCTTGGGGTGCATGGTTGTTGGACGCATGGATCCAGATTTTTCATGCTTCTATAAGACCCCTTCAACGTTTTCAAACTGATAAGTTCGGAATACTTTGAATAATAAGCATGGAGGAGAGGACTTTGGGCCGCATGGATAGCTGGTCGCATGGACGAGTCTTTGCCATGCTGTCAAATCTCCATTTAATGCAGGATTCGGCTCGATCCTTGAATAGATTTCTTGGGACTCTGAGTCAAGGACAGTTTCTGAGGAGATAAATGTGGATCACGTAAATCGAGGCGTCAGGTTTATCCTTATAACTGTCAGGTTCATCGTCTCGATCTTCTCATGCGCCTCAGGAGCCTATAAATAGACGGGCTAGGGAGGAGAGAGAACTCTTGTCTCTCGGCTCCCCCCTTTTGCGAAAGAAAATGTCGAGGGCTACTGTCTATCTCGCCGAGGGGTTCGTCCGGAGCGGCGTCGATCCGTGGCCCCTGATGCTGGCCTTCTCTCTGGAGGTAGGGGTGCATTATGGTGGCAGGCACACACACACAGAGACACAAATACACAACCTCGCTACGTGGATGAGAAATCATCTAGAACACGATCAGCCCCTCCCCTACAAAGTTCTGCCGCATGAATGAGCAATCGTCTGCAACATGCGCGCATGGCCTATCTGTGGCTTGGCCACCAGGATGAGGACTTGGTCCATCTGTCGCCTGTGCGCAAGGCCTATAAAAGAATCCAATTATTCTGCGGAGGACGTAAGAGAGGAGGTATGACCCTTTGCGCTGCTGGTTTCTGAACCAGACCCCACCTTAGATGCGATGACGGTACCCATAAAATCTCTTAGTTTGATTCTTACGACTCCTCTGTATGAACATCTTTCTTCTGGTCTGTTTGAAATTTTGCAGATACATAGGAGAAGTGATCGTCTTCGGCGGTCTACGGCTGCTAGGGTCTCTTATGCAGAGCGGGACGAAGAGTCAACGTTCCCCGAGCCTGAGGCCGCGACTGAAGAGTCTGTTCTTGAGGATTCAGGCGGACATATCCCCGAAGGGGAGCTGATGGAACCGGCTACTCCCAACATCTCGGTGGATGACTTGGATGTTGTCGGGACGGCTCCACAAATCCCGTCATCCGTCCCGGGTATGTTGTTTTGCATTTTCTCGCAGGATGAGATATTTTGCCTTCAGTTTTCTATTTTGTTATTGCGTTTGGTCACAGGTTGTTTTGGCCCTGCAGACTACTTCTCCTTTGAGGATGGTGAACGCGGCCTCTGAAGAGGGCGCAGAAGAAGAAAGAGGTATGGGGCTTGTTCGGAGGAAGTTTGTTCTCCCCCGCTCTACTAGGGGTGGAGAACACCCGACGGAGCCTCCCGTTGAGGCTAGTATAGGGGAGGCCTCTACTGTTGTGGATGAAGTGGCTGCTAAACAGCCTGATATCAGCACATCTTCTGGTGCCGAAGTTGCAGCGGTCAACGTTACCCAGTTGCCCAACGTCCAGCTATTGCTTTCGACGTGGAGGCAGCTGGCTGAAATTAAGGCGTCTCGCTGTTCTACCACCGCAGTTCCACCTCATGGGCCGTCTAGCGCTGTGCTACCCTCCTCTCAGTCGGTGGTGGCCCCTTCTATTCCAGCTGCTCTGACTCCCTCCACCCTTATCGACGTGGAAGAGTCATCCAAGATCACCATTCAGAGCTTCTACTTGCAACTGAAGCATGGAGTTCAAGCTGTGATGGGACGAAACAAGTCTTTCGCCTGGGCCAAGCATTGTGCTAGGAGTCAAGTCAAACTTTTGAGGACTCTTTCCGGCTTTGAGCAGACGACTGACCTTCTGGGCCAAAAGCTTATCGAGGTAGAGCAGCGTCTGGATGAACTGCAACAGACACAACAGGTTGACATGATTGCCGTGATAGCCAGCGAACCTGATTTCCTCCTACATTCCGCGGAGCAGGTGAGATCTGCCTACGCAAAGAGCAAGGATGCCTTGGAGCGGGATATCAACCAACTGGTATCCAAGCATAATGATTTGAGCGTCCTTGGGAAAGCCTGTATTTTTCGAGAAGACTGTACTACCCAGACCATGACCGAGATAAATGAGCAAATTGTGCAACTCCAGGCCAAGCTTAAGATCTTGTAGGGTGATCTCCAAGCGGCTCGCCAGGAGAGGGAGGCTGTGTGCGTCGAATCTACTAAGGTAGCCGAGTCTTCTGCCGCCCTGGAGGGTATATTGGAAAGCTGGAAGAGAAGCACAAGGCCTACGCCTATCTGGAGGATCCCGCAGTTGTAGCACGAGAGGCCGAGCAGCGGGTTAAAGCTAGGATCGATGGCAGGGTTGCCCGCCTCCGAGGACGATTAAAAGAGTTGTGCACTAATCAGTAGTATCAGTGGTTGTTCCTTCTTCTTTTTTTGATTGAGGCACTAGTAAGTCCTCAAATGTAGTTTGCTTTTGGTTCTCCGTTTGGAAGAAATAAAAGCTTTTTTTTCTTTTGTTGGAATCATTCGTGTGAACTTTGGATATCGTACTAGAGGTAATATGGATGTAGTACAACACCGTAGTTTTTCACGGACATCCCACTGGCGGATCTTTAGTGGACCTATTACTTATTGCGCACTTGAATGCAAGTAATAGATTCGAAACAAGTCATGCCAGAGGTGATATGGACGTGACAAATTTTTTGGACTTAACACCGCTGGCGTGCTTAGAGTTAAATACGGGTGCTAAGTTTAGATGACGACCGATATCAGAGGTAATATGGATGTGATAATCGATAGTCAAGTCGGGAGGTTTTGCTCAGAGGTAAGAAGGACATGGCAAACCCTACTAGGGAGGATGCGAGGACGATAGCTCAGAGGTAACGTGGACGTGAGCTAATCTATAGTCATACCGAGAGGTTAGGTACGATCATGATATTTTTGTGGAAGAAAAAGGAAACGAGCAAAGGTAATATGAACATGATTGTTTTCTTCGGATGGGGAACATGGGCAGCTCATAGTTCAGAGGTAATATGGATGTGAACCGTTTGCTTCCATTGAGGACATCCCACTGGGGGATCTTTGGTGGACCTATTACTTCTTGCGCACTGGAGTGCAAGTAATAAGTTCGAAACGAAACTAAACTCTATCAGAGGTGATATGGACGTGATATATTTTGTGGACCCATTACTTCTTGCGCACCTGAGTGCAAGTAATAGGTTCGAGACAAGCACTGCCATAGGTGATATGGACGTGATAGGTTTTATGGACTTACACCGCTGGCGTACTTAGAGTTCAGTACGAGTGATAAGTTTAAATGACGACCGATATCAGAGGTAATATGGATGTGATAATCGATAGTCATACAGAGAGGTCTGCTCAGAGGTAATATGGACATGGCAAATCCTACTGGGGATAATCGGTTAGGACAGTAGTCAGAGATGATATGGACGTGAACTAATGCCCAAAAAAACCGATTGAGAGTGATCTACCCGAGAATGGGGATAGACCTGAGAATTGCTCCCTATATTACCCGGACTCTCCACTTTAGGAGAAGTACCCGTGTCCACCGGGTAGGACATGTGTATGGGTATGAAATCCGTATATGATCCCCCATAGTGACAATCGGATCCTTCATGGTCCTTTATGGTGACAATCGGAAGACTGGTAGTGAAGTAGATAGTTTATTTTAATGTGGTAGTGAAGTAGATAGTTTATTTTAATATGCTGGATTTGTAGTAAAGTTATGAAATATTACAAATTTAATTACATGATATATTTTTATGAAAGCATACAAATTTAATTATAAGCTTAAATATATGAAACAATGCAATGTTTATTATAACGGTGTCTTTTTATGAAATCATACAAATTTAATTAGAAATATATCTTTTTATGAAACCGTGCAAATTTAATTACATGTCTTTTATGAAGCCATATAAATTTAATTACATGATGTATCTTTTTTATGAAACGGTATTCAAATGTATTTATTTTAATAGTCATATCCCCGTACCCGCATCCAAAATTTAGATCATTTTTATCTGAGTTCGTGTGTCCTTCAATTATGAGTTTGAAGGACCCGACTCTTGGATATGTATCCGTACCTGACACCCGTACCCGAGTCCAGGTAACATAGATTGCTCTACTGTGGAGCTTTTGAGGATCCACTGTCTGTTGCGTATTCATGATTCTTGAATATAGACAATGACTTTCGTCAAACTTTTGTGGCAAGGGAAGTGCATATTATTCTTACACGCTTGCTGGGGATGAACGGCGGAAAACGTACACTATACATTTTGGTTGTCCCGCTGATAGTAAGGGGAGTACGAGTCTAGCATAGTACTTTTTGAGGAACTGACCGTTGATAGGCATCATGAGCAAGTCGACATTAGATTTTGTGAGCCGGTAGGCGCTGTTGGAGAACACAGACTCCACGATAAACGGACCCTTCCATTTAGGCTGGAATTTACCGTCCGTCTTGTAGGTCATGACCATCGGTCTTCTTACTGTCAGGACGAGGTCACCCACTTGGTAAGTCATCTTCTTGACCCGTTTGTTGAAGGCTCCTGAGAGGCCCACTTGGTACAACTCTTTGTGTTGTTGAGCTAAGAGGCGTTTCTCGTCGAGTGCTTCTAACTCTTGTAGCCGTCGGCGGTGATTGTCGTCAACGGTCAATTGGTTAGAGAGGGCCACTCAGAGCGAGGGGATTTGGATCTCGAGAGGGAGGACTGCCTTACTCCCGTAGACTAAGGAGAATGGCCAGTAGGTGTCCGGATCGTGGTACTGCAGGCCCAGAGACATTCACCCAGCTTATCATTCCAATCACGTTTATTGTATGACACGAACTTTTTAGTAGCTTTATGATGCTCTTGTTGAATGCTTCAGTCAGACCATTTGCTGCTGGGTTGTAGGCCGTCGAGGCTACATTCTGGATTCTGTTTTTGTCACAAAACCAATAAAAAATATGACTTGCAAACTGTGGACCATTGTCGTTGATAATCCTCCGTGGCAAACCGAAGCGGTATATGACGTGATGCTTGACAAAGCTGACTGCGTTTGAGGTCTTAACTTCAACGAGTGGAACAACTTTCGTCCATTTGGAGTAGTAGTCGGTGATAGCCATGATGAACCGATGTCCCTTAGAAGAAGGTGGTCTAATTGGTCAGATAATGTCCATTCCTCACGCTTCAAACGACCAAGATGCTACCGTTGGGTGTAGAAATTCTGAGGGCTGGTGGATAAAGTCTGCGTGGATTTGGCACTTTGCACTTTCTCGCACAGTCAACAGCCTTCTCCACCATTGTCGGCCAATAGTAACCCATTCTCTGGAGACGGTCCTGTAGCTTGGGTTCGGACTGATGGGCACCGCAAACTCCGTCGTGAGCCTCGCGGAGATACTGCTTCGCTTTTGCATTCGATATGCATCGTAGCAGAAGACCGTCGTAGGAACGACGATACAACATTTTGGTAGCCGTATCATAATAGAACCGGAGGGAACGTCTTCTGACGGAAGTGGCTTCCTTTGACTTCTAGGGAAGAATTCCATAGACTGCGTAGTCGATGAAGGGAGTCTCCAGTCTTGGGAGTCGGTGTTTGTCTCTACTGAGTAGCTCAGGCACAAACATAGGTTGTTCTTCTGGCAGACCAGCTCTTGATCGACCACTGTGATCAGCTGATAGGTTTTGACCGGAACAACTAAAGAGGCTGCGAGGCCGGCCAGGGCGTCAACCTCGACGTTTTGCAGTCGAGGGACGTGCTCTATGAAGAACCCTCGAAGGTGGAGATTATTCCAAGCGCGGCTTGGTGATAGGGAATCAAGTCCTCGTGCCGGACCTCTTTTACTCCATTGACGGTCCGACGAGTAAATGAGGGATGCTCTCTTCTCTTCTCTTTTCTCTCTCTTGAGCTTGTGTGCACGTACGTAGCTCGTCTGGAAGGGTATGGTCTCTGAAGCAGAAAAATCCGCCAGCCCTTGGGACGTCTAAGTTGTTCCTATTTGTAACTATCATGTTGGTGGGCTATAGGTGACGCATATGCTCCAGTTTGGTGGCCGCATGGGCTCATTCAACAGAATGCGGTTGCAACTGTAGGCGCATATGATGGACATGTTACCACATGTTTTTCATCCTTAACATGATGTAGTTGGGTCAGACCGAGCTGCTACGTGGACGTTTGTTGGGATTTGCTGTTGCTAAAGATCTGGGCGGTTCTCATCTTTTGTTTGCGTGACTTGGTCGGCTTGACACGTGGCCCGCATTTAATTGGAGAGAATCACTTCAGTCGCAACAGAAAGATTTCGTCTCAGGGAACCCTGCCACGTTGGATGCAAGGAGTCTGGGACGCCTGGGATGCATGGAGTCTGGAACGCGTAGGGCCAGAGACGCATGGAACGCATGTAGTCTGGAACGCATAGGGGCAGAGACGCATGGAACGTATGGAGTGTGGAACGCATGACCAGAGACGCATGAAATCTGGAACGCATAGGATCCGAGACGCATGGAACGCATGAAGTCTGGGACGCATGAAGCCAGAGACGCATGGACTCTGGGACGCATGTGACTTCGTACACGTGGCGCTGCACGTCTGTCAGAAGTCATTATTAGTCTGACGAGAGCTTCTTGTCGTTTAGTGTGCTCACATTTTTCGAAGCGTTCAGAAAATCTTTTTTGTCAGGATTATGTGTCCGACATAATCTTTGTGTCAGATCTTTATGCGGCCAATATTTGTGGCGCATGAATGCTGTTTTTTCTTGACCTCATGGTCTCCTGCGACCCGATTTCTTCTGAGTCGACTTTAGGGCGTGCATGATTGTTGGACGCATGAATCCAAATTTTTAATTTTTCTACAATTAATAATGTCTATCAGTTCCACCTACTTATACATAGCTATGTATGGATGTGGTCCTACATAGTAAATAGAGTGTAAACCAAATGTAGAAGAAATCCCCTATAAACAAAATATTCTTTGTCAATATAAGTTCTGGTTAAAGTGGGCAACTTCTGAAACCTGGATACAGGATGAGCACCATGTAAGACGTGTTGGGAAGTGGCAAACCTTTCTTTTGGTTCCCTTGGAACTTGGGTTCAGCTCGACAATGCTTTCTCACGTGTGTTCGGTAAGCATCGTTTTGGATTCATCACGTGATGTCGGGGATTTGGTCCTCTTAAGGATGTATCAGTTTACCTGATTTCAAGATAGTACAGCAAAAAATTGTAACTAAATGGTGGAAGTTGATGAAACATTTATGCTGGGCCGGAAAACCTATCTAACTAATTTATACTCGGTGATGGCCAGAAGTTATATAATTGTTCCCAAACTTGTTTGATTAGTCAAACTGGCATTCTTTTATACAGCTTGTATTAGAATTCCATAGCTTAGCTTGTAGTAGAATTAATTCTATAGTTTTTGGTTTTAGCAATTTTGAGCTCATATTGAGAGACTTAAGGGTGATGGTAATACACAACGAAAAGAAGGGGCCTCTCTAATGCACATATTGTACAAGGTTTACAGTATCACAATATCAGACCATTCCTATGAGTATCTGGATTGTCGGTATCGACAATATCGACATCGAATTGAAAGCAAATAATTGTTAATAAATTATTAACATTTTATAAAATATGTTTGATACATTTAAGCATAAATTTAGGTTTTTTCAGTGTCGTTTCTTAGTATTTTTGAAATTGAATGAAACGGTAGTCACTCTTGCTAATTTATTTATATGCGATAGATAAGTCTTCTTCTTTTACATGCTTTTGCATCCTTACTATGCTTTTACACCCTTGTTGATTGGTTTTTTTTCGTTCAATTTTCTTTGTCGAATTGATCGGAAAAGAGATCCAATGTCGATATCGTTCAGCATCGGGTATCGGTCGGTATCGGATCAGGATATGTCAAATGTATCGGTATCGGCCGATACTGCAAACTATGATATTGTATCATACAAGTTGATTTGTAGGTTAGATTCATAAGAACCTTGATTGTTCGCTGATACCACGCAGACCCTATTCGGCTACTCCGAAGTTCTGAATCCAAAATTAGATGCTTGTTCCTAGAAGTACAATTATTCCCCAATTGCAAGGAGCCGGATATTTCAGATGTGATGGACCCGAATGTCGGATTATAGTATCTTTCGAAACTACGCATTTGCATCAATCACCTATGGTGAGTAATGTTTGGTCCTATATTTTTCTATCAACATCACTAAAAGTAGCTCTAGGGTGGTTTTATCATGACTTTCATAATAGGAAAGAATTGTGCATAGCAAAGAAATTATGGGAGGAAGAAGAAAGCACAAAACTCAATTCAGTTCTGATTTCCTCCTGTGTGCAAAATTTCAATTGGTGACAGGAGCTAGTCTTAGTTTCTTTCTCGTAGATTTTCGGCATCGGTCGTTGTCAGCACTGCCTTAGGATCAGCATGTGCTGCCACATGGTTCTGGATGTGGCATAATCCTTTGTGCAAGCAGGCATTCATGGCCTCTATATGGGTTCGGATCTTTTGTCGTTCTCGGATCGATATTATTTTGTACAAACGTAGAATAAAAACACCACAAAAGTTGGTTAGAAGAATAATAGACAGTATTAAGTGTGATACAATTGGTTTAATGCAAGGTTCGCGGTATCAGAACCGGTATCGATATCGGTGTCATACCATTCCTGTGAGTATCATGATCGGGAGTATCGACAGTATCGACGATTTCGGATCGGAATATCATATTTTTTGTTGGTAACAGAAAACAAATAATTATTAATAAATTATTAACCTTTTAGTACATATATTTTTATATATTTAGATATAATTTTAGGTATTTACAGTGTTGTTTTTTATTAACCCGACATTATCGGCGGTTTCGGATCGGAATATCATATTTTTTTGGTATCAGAAAACAAATAATTATTAATAAATTATTAACCTTTTAGAACATATATTTTATACATTTAGACACAATTTTTGGTATTTACAGTGTTGTTTCTTATTAGTTTTGAAATTAAATGAAATAATAGTCACCATTGTCGATTGGTTTACATGCTATAGATAAGTTTTCTTTTTTTACATGTTTTTACAATCTTAGAGTATCCACAGCGGGAGAGGTTTTAAGTGCTACATTTTGACTTTAGTAAAAATTTTGTAGCACTTGAAGGCTGCAGTGGACACTTGTGTATATTTGAAAATTGCTAGAAAGCTATGAGACACTCCAGATTGGGAGCGTGTCCTAGCTCCTCTATATTAGTTGATGGGTCCAAGAGTAACCAAACAAGAAAGAAAAATAAAAAGAGGAAAAATATTACCAAATAGAGAATGAAAATATAAAGAAAAAAAATAGGGAGAAAAAAATATGAGATTAATTTGGAGTGTACTATTGTGTACCAATATCATGGGGACACTCCGAAAGTAATCATTTACACAATTTTTAATAATTTCGAATATATGTTTGGAGTGTCCCCACTGTGAATACTCTTACTAGTATGCTTTTACGTCCTTACTGATCGGTCTTAATTTTTTTTTTTCTTTTTGAATTGACCAAAAAAGAAATCCTCAATGTCGGTATCGATCGACATTGGATATCGATCGGTATTGGATCGAGATATGTCAAACCGTATCGATATCGATCGTATCAGATCTGTATCGACTGATACTGCAAACTATGGTTTAATGTATGGAAAGATCAATGTTACAGATCACACGCCAATTCCACTGCTCTCTAAGCCATTGCCATTGGTGATGTATTGAAGCATTCTTACATTGGTGACTGAAGAAAGCGGTAAAACTCTTTGGACATTAGTCCCTATCAAGATTGCGAACCTTCTAGTTGTCGATGCTTGGAAGGTGTTTCCATGAAGCTAATGCCCGTAAGATATTTGATTATATGGAGAGTATCTGGCTGATTGACAGCGATGGCAGGAAGAAGAAGTCCTTTTTCAAATGTATCATGTAAGAATTGAAGGAGAGGAAAGGATGTAATAGCCATGTATAACTGCTTCTTTGTATTTCTTAGTTGCAATTGATTCACAAGAATCAATAATGCTAAGTTTACTACCAAATGCTTACAACCTTCTTACAACCCTATCTCCCTCCTGCTATATGGGTCACATCCGGTTCCACATTTTTCTCCAATTAACGGCTGTCACGTAGCGTTCCTGCCACGTGGCGGCCACCCGTATAGCCACCGGATCCCACCTCTCCCCCCTTCTTCGATGGACGGATGCTATGTGGCTGTTACATGACGGTTGTAACCCCTTGTTGTAGGCATTTGGTTGTAGTTATAGCATAGCCCACCACAAGAATCAATAATGCTAAGTTTACTACCAAGAATACATGCTACATGTTAAGCAAGGTTAGCACTATCGCTATCGGACCCTTCCAATGAGTATATGTATCGGCAGTATTGATGGTTTCAGATCGGATTTTTTATTTTATTTTTATTTTTATTTTTAATGTTCGAAAACAAATAATTATTAATAAATTATTAAACTTTAAATATTTTTATTTTTTTACTTTTAGGTATAAGTTTAAGTATTTCCTGTGTTGTTTCTTGTTGGTTTTGAAATTGAATGAAATAGTAGTCACATTTGCCAATTGGATTACCTGAGAGGTCTTTTTTCTTTTTCTTTTACAAGCTTACACCGTTGTTGACGGATTTTTTTTATTCAAATTTTTTTTGCCGAATTGACTGGAAAAAAAAACTCTCAATGTCAATATCGGTCGGTATCGAATCGGAACATGTCAAATTGTATCGATACCGATAGTGCAAACTATTATGTTAAGTACATAGTTGGTCCACAAACTTTATGATCAAGCTCCTCCTGCTGCTGCTGCTGCTCAATGTCAAGTTGCACTAAAAGTACTGTTACTGATTGAGAAAGAAGTGGAAAATTTGAAGCCCACAGCTCATGGCATATGCAGGAGGTGAGAATCTCCAGAATCAAGCATTCTATGTGCTTGGAAGGATTCGAGGACAGGATAATGTCTGGTGCCAAGCACACCATGTGTCCAAGCAAATTTGGCTCAATAATTGTCTTCACCTTTCTTTACATGGACAACATCTTCTTCTTGTTCTCCAATTATTCTAGTGTTCACTGTGGATTTGGAATGATTTTTTTTTTCATCCTTGGCATCCAACAGCCCCATAGATTTCCAATTTTTATGAAATTCTAAATGTGGATCAACTTCATTTGGGAAAAACTTACATGAGGATTTCATGTAATGTATCTTCAACCATAGCCTCGAAACACCTAATTGGGGACAATCTCTCTTCAATCCACCCTAAATTTGAGAAAATTTTCTCAAAAGTTTGAGGGAAGTGTGGTTTCCAACCTTCTCAAATTTAAGAAAGGAGAGAAAATCTTCAAATTTGATGATCTACCTTTTATGTCTATTTTGTCCTTCGGTTATAACTAACTTTTGGCATACCTACATATAACAAACATTAAAATTAACTTTCTATGATTTTATAAAAATAATTAATATAATAATTACACTCCATTAGAAAGTTCTTATTGAGATTTTTCAAATGGAGTTTAATATTGAGAATATTTGTTATTAGTATTAATTTTTTGTTTATCAGATTCATTTGATCAACAAAATAATATTTAATTTGTTTTTGTAAATTAAGTATGTCTTCTATTAATATTTAGTACAATTAACACTTAAATAATTTGAGAAAAATTAATAGAATAACATAAAAAAATTAGAATTAAATACATTGGCTTAAAAAATATAAATAAGTACATCGAAATTTAAAATAACACCACCACCAACAACATTGAAATTTAAAAAGCCTAAATGCTTACAACAACATTAAAATTAAAACAGTCTAAACACTTTTAGAACGGTGATAAATTATTTCTATTTTCTCCTTGAAACAGACCAATTATACTAAAATTAGTAGTAGTATTGAAGTCATCAGATGATCCACCTTAAAAATATCGTGATGTATTAAAATTATCGTGAGAAATGTCAATCGATGATTGTTGAGACTGATAACCACGAGCTTTTTTTCCATATCACTTTTTTATGGATTCCCATTATTTACGTTCATTTGAATTTTTTAAGGAATCCAAATCTAACATCATATTTTTTATTTGTGTGTGTAAATCTAGTGAGATTAAGGAGAGGCTAATTGAAAAATTAATACAAAAATTTATATATAAATAATATAGTGAATATGATTATACTAAAATAATTGTGAAAAAATAAATTGATGTATAAATAAATAATAGTTGTTATTATTTAAAGATTAATGTGTTAGAGTGTAAAATTTGAGGATGCAACAATATTATTTTTATTTTTATTATATATTTTTTAATTCTGAAATCGAGAAAACAAAAATTTGATGATGGGTTGGAAATGACCTAATTCACCCTAAAAAAGAGTTGTAATAAAATAGTGTAGGAATTAATATGATTTGGATGTCATCATGCATGATGCACAAAACATTTAGGGGGATTCAACGGTGAGGGTTGAGTGATTGATCAATGTGTCACATCAACAATTTGATTCAAAGAAAGAAGAATCCAAGTGAGAGAGAGAGAGAGAGAGAGAGAGAGAGAGAGAGGAGGATCACAAGAAGCAGGACAGTACTAGGAAAACGACGTGTGAGATCTTCCAAAACAAACAGTACTTATAATGTACATTATTGCTTGTCTTTGATCATTAATAAAGAAACTTATCACTACATATAGTGGTTTTACCATTGGCAATTAAAAAAAACAATAATGCTAAGTTTACTACCAAATGCTTACAAACTTTTTACAGCCCTCTCAACTCCTCCTATGTGGGCCACTCTTCGGCCCTATCTTTTTTTTAATGAACGATTGCCACGTGGTATTTCGACCACGTGACAATCATCCGAACTACCACCGGATCCTATCTCTCTTCTCTCCTCCAACGAACGATCGTCACGTGGATGCCACGTGGCCGTAACGTGACGGTTGTAAGAGAGTTGTAGGCATTTAGTTGTAATTCTAACATAGTCTAAAAAAATGGTGCAAAAACTTTCTCAACGGAGATTTAACATCCAATATGGATCACTTTGTGACATTTATAATTAGTCATTGTCAAGGGCAGAAGTGGAAATTTCAACTATCTTGAACTGGAATTAAAATATATATATATATATATTTTTTTGGAAGCTATTAAAGTGTTAGGCTAAACTAAGCCAAGTTTGGGTAAGCTGGGGTGTGACTAATGCAGGAACGGATGCAAAAATTTAAAGGAGGGAATCGATTTCAAATGCAAAATAAATTTAAAAATAAAATTATATACTAAAACATAAAAAATATTGTAACAATTACAAGGTATATTTGCCTGGATAATACTATGCATGTTGTATTGAGGGTACGGTGCGATTTTGATTCCAGATCTAGTTAACCCAAAAAAACTATTATCAAAAATATAAGTTTATTTATTATATATTAAATTAAATATTAAAATATATGTATTAAACTATTTATTTCTCAATTAATTACTAACCTGGATTATAATTTCTAGATTTGCTTATTAACAAATAACTTAAGTGATACAATAGATTACACACACACACACACACACACACACACACACACACATATATATATATATATATATATATATATATATATATATATATATATGAGCCATATGTTCATATTTTTACATGAGCCGTCATGCACATGCGCATGAACAAATCCAGAAACTAAAACTATGGTGGGCTACAACGGATTCGGATGGATTTGAGGTAAGCTAACCTATATTAAAAAATCAAAAATCAAAAAAATATAATGAAAAAAAGAGTAAAAAATTTTGTTTGGGGTGGGCTCCAGTCCACCCAGCCTCTTTACTGGATCCGTCCCTGCACATGTGGACCAATAGAAATGGACTCTTACATTCTAGGTGCACCCATGCACACTAGTACACTCTCTTTCTATTAGTTTATATGTGCATTAACTCATGTAGAAATATGAGCCATATGCTCATATTCCATATAAAAGATAATACAAATCTCCGTTATTAAGCATCCCAGAATATTTCTGAAATATCATTCGGTGAATCTGTCTATTTGGACCGCATAAATTATTTTAAATTCTCGCGAGAAATTGAATAGTTATGGAATTAAAATGTACATAATATGTGTAGTCTAAAAGACAAATCGAACGACTGCTATTTCGAAAACATTGGAGATGTGTAATAAAAATTTGGACTCGCATTTCGGAAGAAAGTAACAAGTGGGTTACTTTATTAACAAGTGGGTTACTTTATTATGTCTTTAACGACAGAACGTTGGTCGCTAAACGAACGTTTGTGCTGATCCGTCTGTAGAAATATAGCTGTATCACTATAATTTTAGTATCATGGCACTTTTCTATTAAGGATGTGATTGCAAGGTGAAATATGTGGGGAAAAAAAATTAATTTTACAAAATTATATTTTTAGGAAATTTTATTTATAGAATTTTAAATTCTTTTTATGGAAAATTTAATTTGGTATTTAATTGTCATTATTTTCCACGGACAATATCATTTTTCATGAAAAATAATATTTTTCTATGGGTTGGACAAACTCATTTTCCACCATTTTGGAGAAAAATATAGAAAATAATAGTTTTTTGAAAAATAATTTTAAGAAAAATATAAGCTATCAAATATTGCAATTGATAAAAAAATTTATGATAAAAATATTTTTTATGGAAAAAAAGTCCAATCAAATACAGCCTAATATCTAAACTTTCTCGACTCCTATGACCACACATGACAACTACCACTACGCTTTTGTCTATGTACACATTATTTAGGGTTATTTATACTTAAATGTTTTTTTTTTATATTTTGTGTTTATTATATAAATTTTTGTATTTTAAAAATAATTATAGGGTTCTTTTCTATTTTTTTATGTTTTAAGCATCATTAGTGTAATAATTTTTTTACATAAAATAAAAAACATAAAAGAAAGATCTTTGTAACAAACATAATATATATAAAAATTTAGTATAATTATTTTCAAAATAAAAGAATTCGTATAATAAAAATAAAATATATATGATGTTACTGTAAATAATCCCATTATTTATATAAGTTGCTAGCAACATTGAGCCTTTCCTTGTCCAACAATCTTTTTTTCTCCCTATGGATGCATCCACAAGCTTCTCCATCAATAGAGCTGCACAGAACCTTTGGACTCTAAGTCAACTTATACATTTGTTGTCTATATATAGATTATTTCCTTTCCCTGTCATTCCTATTTTTAAATTCTAAAGTACTTAGTGTACCACACAAATGATTGTAAATAATTATTGAACCATTTTAAAATTAGATATTAATATTTTAATTAATAGTTTGTTAAATTTTGATCGTCAATAAATTATTGAATCTTCCTAAAACACGATATTAATAGATCAACTAATAGATTTAACTTAGTTAAGATTCTATGGACACAAATAAATGTACTCATTTGCTCATTTAGAAAATATGCTCATTGGATATGCACACACACATACACACACACTCTCTCTCTCTCTCTCTCTCTCTCTCTCTCTCTATATATATATATATATATTCTCTCTCTCTCTCTCTCTCTCTCTCTCTCTCTCTCTATATATATATATAGAGAGAGAGAGAGAGAGAGAGAGAGAGGATCGAAAATCCCACATTCAAGTATTCTAACATATTTTTCGAAATATCAACAATTGGATTATTTTTTTCTGACCGTTCAAATTAAATCAAAATCTCGTGAGAAATTGGATAGTTTAAGGATCTAATCTGAACGGTTAAATAAATGTAATCCAATAATTGCTATTTTAGAGAATATACATAGATGATTAAGTGCGAAAATCTCGATCCACCCTTATATATATTAGAATGACACGCAATGATTAAAGAGGTCGGGGTTTAGTGCATTAAAAAACAGTGGAATCAGTTGGCCCTCATTTGCTCCTTAGTGTGTCCTCCCCTGAAATGATGTCATATATATATATATATATATATATATTGTTGTTGGGGTGGAATTCATCTAAGCCCATACATAGGTTCTGTCATGTCCCATAACCAGAATACTGGAGAGCGGGGGCAGACAAAGTCAGCTACGTATACCAGAATACTATATACCCCAATATACGGTCACGACTGTCTTGACATGTGAGGGTTTACTCTACAATCCAACAGTCATTCCTGGGTCAAGATTTTTAGGTGTCTCAACATCTCAAGCAAGCAACAAGTTTCAAGATGTATGATCACCAAACATATAATAGTAAGGCGTCCAAAACTATACAAACACATATGATCATGAAGCTAATTACAAAATGAAGAACTAGCAAGAGTACAATATTACATAATCAACTCTAGCTATAGTCTAGAATATGATTTATATGTAGGCCCACAGGCAGGATATCAAGGTCATAGAACACTAGTTAAACACGTGATCGGTGGCTAAACGTCTTAAAAGTATAATGTACAAGATCATGTGGGTGATGAAGAAGAAAAATATCGTGTCAGAAAATTAAGCTCAATAACGAGAATATCAAGTTAAAAAATAATCAAGATTAACTAAAATAACTAGATAAAAGAGAACCAGAAAAATATCAAGTGTTAAGCATTATAAAAGAGAATAAGGGCATATAGGTGCATAAATCATCAAAAAGGGTTGGCGCATAATCAAGCAATAAAACATCTGCGCACAATGGCCAAAAACAGCATTGGCACACAAATTCTAAGTTCGGACAGTTCTGGCACACTTTGATACCAAAAGTGCTCCGAGCAAAAGATGGCGCACAATTGATACTAAAGCGCACTTGTTTAACTTTGGCGCATAATGATAGAAGTGCGCGAGCCAGGAGCTTGGCGCATTTCTTCAAGTATGAACAAAAGGAGGATTGACGCATAAATTGTGGTGCCCCGTTCCCCCTTTACGGGGAGAGCGGCTAAGAAATACTTTCGGTATCGTTCGATCGGGATATAGTGAATCAAGATATTTTCCTCGTTATGGATTTGCTTCTTCGGAATCGATTCTCATATTCAGTAGATCGTGCCCCAAGGATGGACTTAGCGACAGAGTCAAGAGGGACCTCTCCGCTGCAAGTTTTCTTGCCTAGTTTTTGTTGTTACTTTCGTGCTTTTGAGTTTGTTTTCGAATTTATATTTTCTTGAATGATTTTGATGGATTTTATTATTTTTGTTCGTTGAACTGCATTTTATTCCGAGCTTGGAAAGAGTAGAAGAGGAATTGATCATCTGTTTGTGGCAATGCAGGTGATCGTACAGTAGATGTCGCGCGAGCGGCGTCTTAAAGCACCTCTTTCCTTTTCTCTCCCCACCAACTTGTGAGTGGCTATAATTCGATTTAGTTGACCCTTCTTCCAAGTCTTCACATCTAAAATCTTGCCTTCTTGATTGTTCTGATCAAACAATACCATAATAACTAAAAGATGTCAAGATAAAAAGAATAGACTTGGATTACTTGTGCTTGTCAACCAACTTGTGAACGGTTACCTTGTTGCATGCTAGTTCGCTTAGAATATTCTTTCATCATATTTTAATTCTAGTTAGAATGTATACTTCTTCTATAATTGTGCTATGTATAGAACACACCTTGTTATGTAATAAACTGATCAGGAAGACTATGTAAACAGATCATGCCATGTTACTTGTCTCGTGCTCAAGTTGCTCGAACTACATCAATTGATAACTTACTATAGACATCTCTTGATCACGAAAAACTTGTGCAAAAGGTATATGGTTCCTGCGGACGATCGCTGGGGCACTGGCACCAATCCGATCTGGATGGAACTTCACGATAGTCTCACGTGTTGGACGAGATGGTGTGTAGTGCCTCATGTGCTTTCGTTGTATACCATCCTAGTTCAAGACTATAACTCATCCATTATGGCATCATGCCGGTGATCCCTCGTATATTTAAATTATGCAAGTTAACTATGTCTTCATGGCAGGGAAGGTCATGGTAAGTATTGTGCAGGTGGTTCAGACGGGCAAGTAAAAGTCACCGAACGGTGGTATATTTATTTTAGTAAACTTCCATATCTAATGCTTGCTTGTAAAATAGACTAAGGCAAGATAGAAATACCACATAATAACTTGCACGCTTCATATAAACAACGTATTAATTGGAATAGTTGGGTTAGTTCGCCTTCAATTTCGATGTACTGACCCTCATTGCAACAGGTTTCCCGTACCAAGGAGATCCTGCAAGAAGCTAAAGCGACTTTCCAATCTAGTCCACCTACCGGCACGCCCTGATCGTGCCTTCGAAGAAGCATTTTGAAGTTCCAGGAGTTCGTGCAGATAACTTATGTAACTCCGTGGAAAAGCGATAGCTTCGCCCGAAGGTGTCTATAGCTTTGAAGTTTTAGTAAAAATGATGTAATGTACAAGACGGTTATCTTATTTTGCGTCCACTTTTGTAAGCCCGTGCGACAATTATCTGACTCGTTCAAGAGTTTGTATAAAGATGTTCAATATCAATAAAGAGAACGTTTTCATGTTTTAATATTTTATTTCAATTATCTGAGTACTCTGAATATATGCTCGTTATATAAAATACCTTGGTCTTGTGCGCTACGCAACCTAGGCACTCACTGTATCACGCCCGGGGAACGACTATCGATTCTACGAAATCGGGACATGACATATGGGAACGGGGCACCACATCGATGTGGTGCTAACACTAAGGTCTAGATATAATGGTATCATTTCTATCTTATTTTCCACGATAAAATTCGTGGATATAAAGCTATGCGTAGCACCAGAATAAAATAGCACGCGATCAGGTATGTTATTGAAAAGAAATATACCTGACACAACGGTGTCCGATGCTAGGTCCTCTTCCCGTGTCAAAGTGTACACCCGGCCTTGAGCTTGACGACGCTCTTACTGTGGCGCGGCTCGGTTGGTTTGAGGTACTATGGCATGATTTGGATGTTAAGGATGGCGAACAGAGTAGCGCAGACAGTCACGAATTCCATGGTTTGGATCACCACAAAGAAGACATAACCCGTGCTTCTTGCGAAAGTTGTCGATCGTTTGCCCTGGCTTCTTACAGAAGAAACATGGTTGCCCTGGATTTCCTTTTTGCTAACCGCCGTTGTGAGGATGCTTTGAAGCGTTGTTTCCTCCCACGTTGCTAGGGCGCTTGTGATTAGAAGTATGCACAGCGCCGGCAGCAACCGAAGGATACTGCGCATAGTCAAGTATTGGGGAACGACCACGTGCGCATGGATGGTAGGTCGCAGGCCGCCTTCGAATCATCTTGCACGACTCGCTACATCAGGTAGGTATGAGCTTACAAATTTGGCGAGCCGATTGAATTCAGCGGAATACTGCTTCACTATCATATTGTCTTGGCGGAGCTGCACGAAGTCGTTTTCCTTTTATTGACGAATGGGAGGGGCTATGAACTCCTCTTCAAATGCGCCATAGAAGGTAGCCCACGCGATCGTCTCCTCTTCATCGCCTACTGAGAGAGATCTTTGATGCATGTCCCACCAATCGTGCCCTTTCAAACGGAGCTGCAATTGGGCACACGCAACACATTTTTTTCCAGGTACCTCTAGCAATTTGAAATTATCTTTAAGCTCTGCCAGCCAATCTAGAGACACGACCGGATCCTCAGTCCCTTTGAAAGGCGTGTTGCAAACCTTCTTGAAGTCGGCAAAGTCGAAGGTAGTCACTTCCTTCTTCTTTAGAGTTTGAGGCGTTTCGACTTCAGGCATGGGTCGCTCCACCGGTGCCGCTGTTGTCGTTGCGGAATGGTTGGAGGCTAAGGTCTGAACGATCTTTTGTAGGACATCTACCTGCTTCTGTTGGACTGTAAATCGGGCTTCTAGATTGCCTTCGAACTTGTTCTGTCGCTCTTTCGCTCGCTTCTCGGCTCGCTCATAGCGAACCTCATCTCTCGGATGGCTTGCTTCAAGCATCCAAATCATTCGCTCAATCGGGTCGACAGGGGGCATGGCTCGCTAGCTTCTGGAACTTCTCGAGGTGCCGGAACTACTTTTCTGGACTTGTACCTCTCATTGTGCTAGCGTTGATGCTTGCGCTTGACTTCAAAATAAGGTAACTTACATCAGACTCATAATATATTATGGACTCACTGTATGGAACGTATCTCATTTTGGCCAAACGAGTTCAACAGTTCGCATAAGGAATAGATCGTTAAAGGAATTTTTCTGACACGAGGGTCAAAGAAACTTGAAGTTGTGCTCTGATACGAATATGTCATGTCCCGATTTCGTAGAATCGATAGTCGTCCCCCGGGCGTGAAGTCGTGCGTGCCTAGGTTGTGCAGCGCAGAAGGCCAAGATATTTTATATAACGAGCATATATTCAGAGTACGCAGATAATTGAAACAAAATGTTAAAACATAAAAAGTTCTCTTTATTGATAATAAACATCTTTATACAAACTCTTGAATGAGTCGGATAATTATCGCACGGGCTTACAAAAGTGGACGCAAAATGAGATAACCGTCATGTACATTATACCATTTTTACTAAAACTTTAAAACTATAGACACCTTCGGGCGAAGCTATCGCTTTTCCACGGAGCTGCATAAGTTATGTGCACGAGCTCCTTGAACTTCAAAATGCTTCTTCGAAGGCACGATCAGGGCGTGCCGGTAGGTGGACTGGATTGGGAAGTCGCTTTAGCTTCTTGCAGGATCTCCTTGGTACGGAAAACCTATTGCAACGAGGGTCAGTATATCGAAATGCACTGGTGAAGGCGAGCTAACCCAACTATACCAATCAACACGTTGTTTATATAAAGCGTGCAAGTTATTATGTGATCTTTCTATCTTG
Source organism: Iris macrosiphon (assembly GCA_036927795.1). Taxonomy (NCBI): domain Eukaryota; kingdom Viridiplantae; phylum Streptophyta; class Magnoliopsida; order Asparagales; family Iridaceae; genus Iris; species Iris macrosiphon. The sequence goes on along the minus strand of JAYESA010000005.1, from coordinate 13,267,143 downwards.
CCTTAGTCCATTTTACAAGTAAGCATTAGATATGGAAGTTTACTGAAATAAACAAACCACCATTCGGTGACTTTTACCTGCCCGTCTGAACCACCTGCACAATACTTACCATGACCTTCCCTCACACGAAGACATAGTTAGCTTACATAGTTTAAATATACGAGGGGATCACTAGCATGATTCCATAATGGACGAGTTATAGTCTTGAATGAGGATGGTATTCAACGAAAGCACGTGAGACGCTACACGCCATCCCGTCTAGCACGTGAGACTATCGTGAAGTTTCACCCGGATCGGATCGGTGCCAGTGCCCCAGCGATCGTTCGCAGGAACCATAGACCTTTTGCACAAGTTTTTCGTGATCAAGAGATGTCTATAGTAAGTTATCAATTGATGTAGTTCGAGCAACTTGAGCACGAGACAAGTAACATGGCATGATCTGTTTACATAGTCTTCCTGATCAGTTTATTGCATAACAAGGTGTGTTCTATACATAGCACAATTATAGAAGAAGTATACATTCTAACTAGAATTAAAACATGATGAAAGAATATTCTAAGCGAACTAGCATGCAACAAGGTAACCGTTCACGAGTTGGTTGACAAGCACAAGTAATCCAAGTCTATTCCTTTTTATCTTGACATCTTTTAGTTATTATGGTATCGTTTGATCGGAACAATCAAGAAGGCAAGATTTTAGATGTGAAGAATTGTAAGAAGGGTGAACTAAATTGAATTATAGCCACTCACAAGTTGGTGGGGAGAGGAAAGGAAAGAGGTGCTTCAAGACTCCGCTCGTGCGACGTCTACTGTACGATCACCTGCATTGCCACAAACAGATGATCAATACCTCTTATACTCTTTCCAAGATCGGAATAAAATACAGTTTAACGAACGAAAACAATAAAATCCATCGAAACCATTCAAGAAAATGCAAATCCAAAAATCAACTCAAAGGCACGAAAGCAACAAGGCGATAGCAAAAACTAGGTAAAAAAACTTGCAGCGGAGAGGTCCCTCTTGACTCTGCCACTGAGTCCATCCTTGGGGCACGGTCCACTGAATATGGAAGCAAATCCATAACGAGAAAAAGATCTTAATTCAATCTATCCTGATCGAACGATACCAAAAGTATTTCTTACCAGCGTTCCCCGTAAAGGGGGAACGAGGCATCACACAAATGAGCGTGGGAAGGTCTACTAAAAGACAAAACACATGTCTCAATGTTCTATACATCAGTCGAGAAAATACTGCAGTCGAGAACACAATTCTCAAGAATGATCAGAAATTATTTGCTTAGTAATCAAGTAACTACGAAGAGCTGCAAGTGCGCCATCTCTGGAGAATGTCACAATGTGCACCAAAACATGAATGACGGCAAAGTGCGTCATTCCCCAAGGGCAGCAACATGTGCCAGTGAGAATTTTTTTATCAAAGTGCGTCAACTCTGCAATATATGTAAAGTGCACCAACTGGGCTATTTAAGCAATGGCGTACATTCTTGATGACTTGCAGACTCATTCAAAAAGTGCGCCAACTAGGATTGACATATTTTTGGAGGAATTGCCTTAGTACAAAACGTACGTAGGAGTAGAGAAGTGCGCCCAGAGTACTCAATATATCTTGGCGTACTTTCTAAGGAATTGGTGAAACATACATGAGTGCGCTTACTGTGTAAACCCCCTGAATTTTCATAATTTTCAAAACTGGATTTTTCACAATTTTCTGGATTTTTCTGGGATTTTTCTGTAATTTAAAAACAGGGTTTTAATTATTCAATGATTTTTAATTGATATTAAATGATATTAAAATATTATAAAAATAATATTTTTGGATGTAAAATGAAAAACTGGACTTAGGGCAATTTTTCTGGAATTTATCGGGCCTCGGACCTATTTTTAAATGCCTAAATAAATATTTATTTATTTAACTAATTAATTATTAATTAATTATGGATTTTTATTATTATTATTATTATTATTATTATTTTTTTTTTTAAATAGCCCGGCCCGCGGCCCGTTGGGCCGGCCCAGCCCAACAGACCCAGCCCAACTCTCCTCCGGGTCGGGTCGGACCCGCCGCCCGACCCGCACCCGCCGACCCGACCCGTCCCCACGTCTCCCCCGCACGTCGGCCCGACTTTCCCGCCGCCCCGCCCGCGGCCACGCCCCGCCCGCGCCGCGCTGGCCGCCACGACCCGCCCCACGTCGCTGCGCCCTCCGCCTCGCCCGGCGCTAACCGCTCCCCCTCCGCCTTTAAAATACCCCCCTCGTCCCCCCCCGGCCGTCGACACCGAACCACCACGCACCACCACCACCGTCAGCCCCCTACGCCGCCGTCGCCGCCGATCCTCCTCCCTCCTTCCTCCTCCCCCACCAGCCCCGCAGCGGCCCCGCAGCGGCCCCGCAGCGAGCAGCAGAGACAGCAGCAGCGGCAGCTCCGCCGTCCCCGCGCCGCCGGCGAGCCTCGAGCGCCGCGAGCCCGGCCGCCCTGCCCCGGCCGTCCAGCCGCCGCCCCTCCGGCCAGCCCCGAGCCGCCCAGCCGCCGTCCCCGCCGCCTGAGCCCTAACCCTAACCCTAATTCTTGGTTTTCGTGTCCGACACGAATCGGACACGTGTCGGACACGATTCGGACCCCGGTTTTCGGGTCCCCTTCAGGTGCGTGTATCTTTTTATTCGTAGCTCCGTTTTCGATTCCGCAAATTGCGTTGCGAAGCCTGTATGACCCTCTCGGTGTCCGGACAAACTGTTCGGGGCATCGCGTCCTGTGGTGATCGCACACCACGATCCAAAAACAGGAAAAAACCAGACCCCGTTTCACCCTAACTTGGTGTACACACGTCGGATCGAGACGAAACTTGCGCCATCGGACTCGTAGCAATACGCTGGTCCTGTGAGCCAAGTTTGGTTCGATTCTGAAAACGTTGACGAAATCGCGTGTCGTGGGCCCCACAGGCCCCGCTCGACGGGCGATTTTGTGTTCGGCTCATCGGAATCCAATTCTGGAAGTTCCGTTGGGTTCGTATCAGCGTTCCTGACCTGTTGACACTAAGTTTGGTGAATTTGGAGATCGTTGACCCTGACGCGTTTTTCGGTGCAAAGCGGGCCCACCGGTGGACCCCGTTTTGGCCCGAAACTGCCGTTTCTGCCCTTGTCTCCAAATTGGACCCAAGGACAGGCGTTTCTAGCTGATTGATATTTTCTGGATCTGATGGTGATGTTTGTTTCAGCAACCGGAGTACCGCCTGCAATTCCCGTCGAAGTCAGAACTGCGAACATAGCCGGAACCACAGGCAAGTGTACCTCGCCAAAACTTGCAGCTTGCTACATATTTCCTGGACTTGGTTATACATCAGTGGGCAAGTAAAGCCTGCCAATTTCTCAGATATTTCTGGTTTAGTATTTTACCTGACTGCTGTAGATTTTTATGTAAACTTGATTAACTGCTCAACCCAGGACACCTGACACACTTCATGTGACGGAATTGCCTGAGATATACCTGGTGATTCCGTATAGGTTACATATTCATGACATTTACAGATTACATGCTTAGATTCTATCCTGACTCATTGCATTAGTTAAATCTTGCGTGGCTTGTACCTGATATTCTGGAACTGTGACGTGAGATTGCCTGGGGTGGGGAGAGGATTATCATATCAAGGCTGAAAATAATATAATGAAAACATGGTTATCTGGAGGTGTCTTAGTCTCTGATACAGAGCTCTGGCACAAGTACTGGCCCTCTCGAGAAATACTGCTATGGTTTCTCCAACACTGATCCTGTAGTAGTCTCAGCCTGAGTATGACTAGAACTCTCACTTGCATATCACTTAGCTGGTTTACATAGTTACCCTGCTGTTTATTTCATTGCTGCACTGATATTCATTATGGCTTGAGATATTTCTGTACCTTGCTATGTCCCCTGAGGACCTGGAATGGATGATGTCCCCAGGTACCGCTGAAGAGAACTACCCAGAAGTGTACGGTACCGGAGCACTCCTCGGAACAGAACCAGGAACAGAGGACGAAGTAGTGGCCGAAGACTTCTCCTGAGCACCTGCTTCAGCTACACAGTATTTCCATTTTTTCCAGCATTTTATTTCCTGTCTTTTCTTAATTGTAACAGAATAATTCTCGGATTTGTTTCCCGAGATAACCTTATTTCATATTGCTTATTTAATTCCAATGCATTATTTCCGGCATTAATCTGTGTTATCTGTGGATGAGATTAGAAATACCTGAGACTGTAACTTAGTATTACTAGACTACAGCTTAAGCATGCCCTGATGGATCCATTAAATTGGGTTGTCCATCGGTGCGTGCTGCTGGCCATTGCCACGCTCCTCCAGTCCCTCGGCATTTTGGGACTGGGGCGTGACATACTGGAACTTCGCATTATGCGCCAAGGGTTACCTATATACTTTTTGTATGCATTTCAGGCCAACTTTGCATTATCCGACTTGCTGTTCCCGGACTCCATGAGCAATCCAATTCAAGGAAACCAAATATCATCACGGAGACAAGTTCTAAGTAACATGCTAAAACTTAAAAAAAAATCCTAAGTTATCCTACCTATTGATCATGAAAAGTTCTAAGGGTTAACCAAAATAAAATAAATCAAATCAAATGATCAAAACAAGTTACACTAAGAATTAAAGCAAGATACATGGTTGTTTCACTTCAGTTGGCAAGATATACTTGTCTACGGTCAAGTTCTAGCATACACAAACACTACCAAGGTCACCCACGGCCAAGGCCAAGCTCGACTACTCTCGGCTGGGGAAGAAAATAAAGGAGAAGAAAAATGAAGGAGAAGAAAAGTGAAGGAAAGAGAGTGGAATTACTTATATAGGAAAGGCTTGGATTGGTAGTCATTGGATCATAATCCATACCCCTCACCCGGGTTCATCACATCCATACACCAAGTAAACCAACGGACCAACGGTCCAAAGCATGCTACTAAAGGAAACTTTGCAAAAATAACCTAGACAATGTATGAATGGCACAAAGCATAAGTAAGCAATAGAACAAATGCAACCTATATACGGATTATACGCGTATCTCGGGTGCGTATACTAGAACAGTGAGACGAGTCTCACGGGTTCGCCCTTGATCCTTGTATATATCTTGTCTGTAAGTCCATAATAATGTTATGTCACTGAACTCAGCTGGCTCTTGTGGTCAGAGAGGAAAGATATAACCTCCCTGGCTAGACAGACGGTCTCGGAATCGAACCTTAGGGGAGGTGTGGGCGTGTGAAAATTGAGGACAGTGGACCCAAATTACATGCAACGCAATGGGCACAAAGTCCCATACATTACGTCGGTCCTCGCAAAAAAAAAGTTATTTTGTAACAAATATCAAATATGTTGTTTTTGTTGAAATCTATTACTTAATCACTTCTCTATATTCTATTATATGTGGGCCATGACGAAAAAGACGCAAAAGAAGGTTTTCAAAATTTATTGACAATCAAAAATTGAAATCTATTATTGTAAATAAACTAAAATTTGATTGTCAATAAATTTTGTTTGGTATGTTGAAGCTTTTCAAAATTTAGCCGCCATTAGTTGTTTTTTAAAGTCATTGTTAAAGAACAATAATTTTTTTTATGAAAAACAAACCATGAATTAGAAAGAAAAAAAATGCATGATAAGCTGAAATAATTGTTTGAAAACAAGTATTATTTTTCTTATTTCTTAAGCAAATCATAAAAAACTAATAACTTCTAAAAAAAACAAAGACAAAAAACAAAAAGGCAAAACTAGTTTTTCTCAATTACACTAGTTTTAGTTGCAAACGATTAATCGAAAAATATACCGATCCAATTCAGATCCAATGAACATTGCATATGTGTTTGGATTGATATTCTAACGAGAAAACATCTGAACAAAGTTGTATTGCTAATTTCAAACAAGATTATTTACACTAGCATTTCTATGTTTTATGTTTATTACACGAATCTTCCTTATTTTTGAAATAATTATACGTTTTCTTCGCTTTATATTTTATTTTTAAAATAAGGATACTTAGTATAATAATCCTTTAAATAAAACATTGGAATAATACATGTAATTATTTTTAAATTAAGGAATGTCCGTGTAATAAAAATAAAATATAGGGAAGGTTAGTGTAAATAACTCATTTGAACAAAAAAAAGAAAAAATTAACAAAAAAAGTTGGATTTGGAATGACTTATTAGATGATGTTTATGAGTTTTTTTTATTATTTCTTTCTTAAAAAGCAATTTAAAGTTTTTTGATAATTATAGTTTATTGTAAAACAAGAGTTCAATTTTAGGACATTTTGACGATAATATTTTGGGATATTTTAGCAAATATTTTTATTCTAAATCTAGAAACTAGCATATGTTCCAACTTTTTAAAAAACTAACAAATATTTCCATTCTTTATACGGAGCAGTAAAAAGTTTAAGATATATCCCCACTATTTTAACCGAAATCTTTACTATTTTACACAAAACAGGAGCATTTGCTAGTTTTTAGAAAATTAAAGGTATATGCTAGTTTGTACATTTAGTATGCGACATTTGCTAAAATATTCATAATATTTTATAGAGAAAATTTGAGTTGTATCCTACTTTATTTATCCATTTTCATGGTGCACCCACACGATTACCATAATGTATGATGCAGTCCACTTTTAACGAAAACTAACAATTAACTGCTTTGACTGTTAATTTTTGATCGAAATACCCCTTCCCTCTTTCCAGCTCCCCTCCTCTGCTGTTTATGAAAGAAGGTATTTTTGTCCAAAAAAATTGGTCAAAGGAGTTGACCGTTAGTTCGAGACGATTTTCCTCAAAAGTTGGGGGGTGTCATACATTATGGTAATTGTGTTGGTGCAACTTGAATATGGATAAATAAAGTGGGGTGTAACTCAAATTTTCTCTATTTTATATATTGTGAAAAATTATTTCTAGTACAACTTAAAATGTAACTTTTTGATAAGCTGAAGTAATTCCAAACCAAAAGCCAAAAGAGCGTGAGAAGCTGAAACAACTATTCCCAAAATTATTTATTTGGGTGATCCAAGATGACACATGGATACGAGCACGGGCCCACGGCCCACCAGCATAGCTAAAAGCCGAGAAGGAAGTGCGCACCCGTATTTCCTGTCGTCACACCCACTTCTCTCTCTCTCTCTCTCTCTCTCTCACGTGTGCGGCCCATTTCCACCGGACTGGAAAAAAGATGCAAGGAGTGAGCACAGCAGCAGTCCAGTAGCGGGGCCCACGGTCTGACAAAAAGTACACGTGTCGTGACGTGGTACGCAAAGTCCACACTGTCGCTGAGGGGTTAATTTCTCTCTCTTTCTCTCCTCGAAAATCGCAAGAAAATATCACGACCATCCATTTCGTTGGGTCAGTTTCTGGGTTCCGAAGTTTGGGTCTCCAATTTATTTTTGCGCGAACATTTTGGGGGAAGGAGAAGTGACTTTCTGCCACGTAAGCAGATGTCATTTCCGCCGGCGGGGAAGTAGGAGCGGGATTACTCAAATCTGAACCGTCTCATTTTTTATACTCCTCCTCCTCCTTAATTAACTATTTAATTATTTTTAAATTTATTAACTTCTATATATTTTAATATTTTTTATATTTATTTCTAGTAAGATATGTAATTTACTTTGTGACGGAAGCTTCTGACAAATCATGGGATTTGTGTTGTCTTCACTTCAAATTCTCGTACAGTCTGGTCAACTATATGAGGCTACTCCATATCATGCATTTTTTAACAAATAATTTTTTTAATTTATCAGTCCATACAATGTATGATATATATATATGAATATTTTAACAAATTTTCTCACTTAAATGGTAGAAACTAGGATATATTTTTAATTTTTTAAAATCTATTAAATGCTTTCATTTTTTATAAAATCGATTGAAATAGTGGAGATATTTTTTAAATTTTTAATTACTTTATACAAAAGACTAGAAACATTTAATAATTAAAAAAATATACTAATTTCTATAATTTAGGTTAAAATATTTACTAATATAGACTTTAATATAGTAATAATACACAACTATAAGAAAACTACTGATTCAATGGTTGAACGGTTGAACCGACCTATGTATAAAATAAAACTATAAGAAACAAATATAATTAAAAAATAAATCGGGTGAAGGAATTAACGTGACTAGATCACATGCAAATTGAATAAAAACCGGCCACTTGTCACCATCCCTTCACGGCCTTCTCCTCCCCCCCGTGCTACTCCTACTACTCTATTTCCCTGCACATACTTCATGACCTTGTCCTATTTAAAGCCATAGCACTCTCACCTTTTCTTTCTTGAGATCTCCTCAATTTTCTCCTCTTCTTCATTATTTCTTCTTCTTTCGTTCTTGATTTTAATAGTATTAATATTATCTATCAGTCATGGAGTCCCTGCAGAGTGTGGGCTTGAGGAGCAGTACTAGTGTCAAGAAGAGATCAATCCTTGGTGACAAGAACATGATCAGCAGGTGGCCTAAGTGCAAGGTTCCATTTGATCACCACAACAAGCACAATGGTTGTTCAAAGAGAACAAGTGGAGTTGCATGCTCTCTCCTCACCAAAGATGTTGACAAGGAAACCCTTGTAAGTGGCGGATGTCCCTTTTTCTTTCTTTCTCCTTAATTAGTAGTCTTTGGTGAGAGTTCAAATTTGTTGGAGTATATATATCAGTTATTTTATTGGTTATTTTATTAGAAGATTTTTTCTATTGTCCGACGTGACGTAAGGGTTGATGTATACTGATTTCGAGGATTTTATTTTTTTTATTTTTGGGTCTACTATCCCACAATTTTATACACACTTCCGCACCTCCCAGCGGCAGTTTGATCTCGAGACAGTTCGTCTAACGATAAAATTATAACTTTTTTCGCTAACCACAAGAACAAACTGATATATATATATATATATATATATATATATATATATATATATATATATATATAAAGTTATATTTAGATTTTGTTGAAGAGGAGATTAGTTATTTTAGTTTTAGTATGTTTATTGGTTATTTTTTGGAAACTTTTTTTCTTTTTCTTAAATCAGATCACATGTCAAATTTGAATGATCAAGTCTATGTAATGAACGATAGACATGAGTCACCTAATAATTTATACTATTATTAAGGATTATATATAATATATCTTTACTTGTAGATTATTATGGGACTCTTTTGGGGTAATGGTGTTTTTTCAGAGGATTTTTGAGCTGGATGTTTACAATGTGTTTACAAAATTACTGCTGGGTTAAAAAAAAAAATTAGGCTCAAAACACTCCCCAAAATCAGTTTAGTATAATTGTATTTTTTTTTTTTTAACTCTCGTAAAAAAATATAATTATAACTACTACCTAAAATAGTTTTATACTTTCATTAAAAAATTATCTCCTTTTCTGTTATCAGTTATATATATATATATATATATATATATATATATATATATATATATATATATATATATATATATATCGCGAGGAAAGTAAATTTTATTTGGTCCCTTCGAGAGTTTACAACTCACTCCGAAGACTTACAACCAATACAGTCTGAAGGCCTATATATACAATTCCTAATCTGAAGGCTCCATCCCAGTCCGACGGATCCCAGTCCGACGGCTACATCCCGGTCTGAAGGCACCAACCCAGCCCGAATGCACCACGTCCGAAGGTTCCATCTTGCCCGAAGGCCTCATGCAACCGCATCGCACCTGCACCCGCATCGATCCGCACTAACACCCCACATGCACCCGCATCGCATCCGCTCACCACCCAGGTCGCACAACACCGTACCACGCACCTGCACTTCACCCAACCACCACCCGCCACTTTAATTCTCCCATAGGGAAATTAAATGGCACCCCCGGGCTCGAATCCGTAACCTCCTGGTGGGTGAGTGCATTGGTCTTAACTGCTAGGCTAGACTTCATATGCTCTCTCTCTCTCTCTCTCTCTCTCTCTCTCTCTCTCTATATATATATATATATATATATATATATATATATATATATATAATGTGAAACTCAATAGGATTTCGATAAATTATGGCCTTGGGGAAGGAAAGTCATTCATTTTCTATGTTTGGATGCATGGAGGAAAGGGAGAGGAAAGAAAAATGATTTCCAAAGAAAAGAAAAATTGGAAAGAAAATGATTCTCCCACCCACCCAAGGATTCACTTTCCGCCCAATTTCCTTGGCCTAATAGTGATTTCGAATATCATCTACCAGAAATTTAGATTTTTAATTTAATCCACACAATATCATCGTCTTTAACTAATATATTACCACCTTGCACATGCTTAGATGTGCCTAAACAATTAATAATGACACGAATTTAATATCTATAAAATAAATATAGGAACAATTTAGGTTCGTCGTGAATTCCTAGCTATCACATAATATCAAATTGAGAGTGACGATATTTTTTTGCTTTGATCTCCATGATGTAATTTTGCTTTGAAAACCGCTTGCTAATGAACTACCAAGCATTGGGTGACTGATTTAAAAATTGCTACTTAAAGCCACCCAAAACTTGACTCCGATACTTTAAAAACACCTTACAACCACTACCCAACAATTGTCAAGCAGACCCTTTATGTTATAGGCTAGTGTTATTAGCACCATAAATCCTTCTCGGCACATTGCAATTTTGTCTCCCGAGAAATAATTGCGGTCTCAATAACACTGGCCATACTATATTATGGGTTTAAATTTTCTAGTGGTGACAACAATGCATTCTTTTTTGTTAAAATTGACGTTCTCAAGTTTAATTAAATATGGTATTCTGTGATCAATTTGTACACAAATATATATAAGGACTTCCTTCTTTTCTTTTTCATGTACACCATGAATTACAATTTCTTGCTTGAGCAGAAGTTTAATGTTTCCTAAAGGTCTGTGAACTTATAATTTTCAAATTATATATAAATGAACATGAAAAGATATTTTTGATAAGATTTTTTCTTTCTCAAGCTTTTAAGTTAGCTCTGTGTGATTGTGGAAATTTGAAGTTATGATATGATCACTCAAGTTTGTGATGGGCTAATTTGTTCTGTTGTTCTGTTTGCCATGGGTTTTAGATATTTGACCCGCTGGTGTTTGAACATCAAGAAGCAGACCCCAAGAGTGTAGCTTCGATCATATTAGGAGGAGGGGCAGGGACTCGGCTTTTCCCGCTCACCGGCCACAGAGCCAAACCTGCAGTAAGAACTTTATTTACAATTCACTTCATGTTTGTAACTACTTAACTCTTTTCAAAGGTATAATTTTGTTTGAGTTGTTTGGGAAATGGTTACTCACCATCTACTATGTTGCACGAATATGACTCGACAGGATAAGGACACGGCGACACGGATACAACACCTATTTTGGCGTGCTCCTGAATATTTAGGTGTGTTCGTGGTGTGCCTGATACACATCTGACACGACATGGCCCTGTTTTTTGGAGGTTCTATGCTTCTGAGTCGACCTAACAAGCAACCTTTTGTAAACAGGGTATGAATCTGATTAGTCTAGATTGGGTTAAGGAGCTTAACTCACTTAAGAAGGGTCTGGTTTTGGTGGTTCAACAGTATGTCATGTTCTGGAACTGGTTAAGGAAGAAGGAACAATTGTATAAACTCACCCATTTTCTGAAATTCCATACTGAGAGATAGAGAAGACTGTGTTGTTGACTAGCACTAGTGATAAGTTAAAATATGTTAATAATCTCCAGGGATAGGTTTGTCAAAGCCGAGTTCCTCATTTCATCCTTTGGAAACTTGAAGTTTGAACTGTGCTAAATTCCCTTAGTCCCAGTTTATCAATCAATGCCAAAAAGTTTGATCGTCACCAGTGGCGGACGCAGTAATTTAAGAGAGGGAGGTCAACCTCAAATGTAAAGAAAGTCAAAAAATAAAATCATAGATGCTTTCTAGTTGCAACCGGTGTCCAATATTCTGTAAACATTTTTCTAGTTGCAACAATGTCCAATGTTCCTTTCTTTACCAATTCAAATCTATTTCAAACCAATTATAAGTTCACGGCTTACTGCATTTTCAGTGAGGTCAGTTGACCCTACTGGACCCCTTCTATGTCCGCCCCTGATCGTGGGTCATTTAAGAACTTATGATAGCTTATCAGTGATTTTTAATTTTATTACTAAAAAATGTTTCGAATAATTTGGAGTTAGTGCTAGGATAGGGCTATTACGTGACATCTTTTTTCTTTGCTTTGGAGAAAGACTGTCTTCTTTTAGTATGATGCCATAATTTGGAACAAAATGGTCTTCTAAACATTTCTTGTTCTGTAACTGTTTTGTGTCTACTTCATCAAGAATGATGGAGCGGAGATGGTTGAAATTTGTTGTTATATTGTTCCTTCTCTAGAAGAAAAAAGTTTTAGTTTTAAGCTCTTGACTATTTCTTTGACCTTTTTTTTCCCAATTGATAGACTAGCAGAGGGATGAGATTTCCATTGTTTTGTTTCATATTTATCAAAAACTGGCTCATGATGTTCCTTGATATAGGTACCTATTGGAGGTTGCTACAGACTAATTGACATTCCCATGAGCAATTGTATCAACAGCGGTATAAACAAAATTTTCATCATGACCCAGTTCAATTCAGCATCACTCAACCGCCACCTTGCTCGTACCTATAACTTCGGAAACGGAATCAACTTTGGAGATGGGTTTGTTGAGGTAACACATTTGCCCACATACTGCAATTCAATATTTTGTCGTTCAAAAGGATTTTTAAATTGTGGTTCTCCATGAAAGTATCTATTCACTAATGTTCCCTAAGAGTACTCCGAGCGCTATTATGCATTGCAGTTCAACTGTTGGTTCCTCATTGTTCAAAAATAAACCACAAATTCTTCTTTGGCCTTTCCTTCCTATGATGGTCTTTGACTGCAAAGCCCAAGTAAATGATCATTAGATTTAAGTTCAATGGTTACTGAGTTTGTTATTGCCAGTTCACTAAGAATAATTCAATCAATTCCCAGAAGAACTTTGAAATGATTCCTTGGTTTAATGAGCAGGTTTTGGCGGCCACACAAACACCAGGAGAATTAGGCATGAATTGGTTCCAAGGGACAGCAGATGCTGTGAGACAATTCACTTGGGTGTTCGAGGTCAGTACTTTATTGCCAACAAATGGTGCCGGTGAGTGAGACTTCTTTATACATGTGTCGTTGATGACTAATTCTGTTTCTGCCCATGCAGGATGCCAAGAACAAGAATATTGAGCATATCTTAATTTTGTCTGGAGATCACTTGTATCGAATGAACTATATGGACTTTGTGCAGGCATGTTATTATTGCTATTTAGTTGATATTTCTCAATTTCAGTCCTATTTTTAACTATATTTATGTGTTCATTAATTTGATGGGGGGTAAAGTTTAATGGTATAAAAACTTCTTGCAGAAGCATATTGACACAGGTGCTGATATTACAGTTTCGTGTGTTCCCATGGATGATAGGTATGCTAAATATACCAAGTAATGTGCTTCAGTTATCATTCTTGCTACAGTTTTTTGGCATGCTTAGTAGTAACTTTGGTTTACATCTAATGCTTCTCATATTGGCATGATCATGCAATCCTGTGTTTACGTTTTTTCCCTTCTTTTCCGATTGACTTCCAAACCTTATTGATTAGCATGTATATTCTGACAGCCGTGCGTCTGACTATGGGCTAATGAAAATAGACAAGACAGGTCGCATCATCAAGTTCTCTGAGAAACCCAAGGGTGTGAACTTGGAAGCAATGGTAACTTTGCTTACCTCTTTAATATCTTTAATTTCAGCCGTGTTGTGTGTGATATTTAAGTTGTTGCAGCCTTCATACTGCAGTAATTGTATCTACCAGTTAGTTGAGCCATCTAGTTAGAATAGTTGATTTTCTGAATGCAGAAAGTTGACACCACCATTCTTGGGCTGTCTCATCAAGAAGCGAAAAGATCTCCTTACATTGCATCGATGGGGGTTTATGTCTTTAACAGAGATGTCCTTCTAAAGCTTCTTAGGTAATTGAACACTTCTTTCGTGCAGTGGCTGTGCGTGCACAGTATAATCTACATTGGTTCTTTTATATCGTTCTACAGATGGAGGTATCCAACGTCAAATGATTTCGGATCAGAGATTATCCCTGCAGCGGTGATGGAGCACAACGTGCAAGTAATAAGAACCTTCGATAAATCTAGGATTCCTTCATTTCCCAAATTTTATTTCTTTTTTATTATTAAGACTCAAAACACCCTCAAGGTTGAGTTATTGATGTCCCAATTTCATCAGGCATATTTGTTTAATGACTACTGGGAGGACATAGGAACAGTCAAATCATTTTTTGATGCCAATTTGGCTCTCACGAATCAGGTTGGTCATTCTTATAGAGAGATTATATGAACTGGCATTTCCTTTATGTGTTATTGTTAAAGAATTGGAGGTTCTCTATATACAAGTCCTACAGAGGATTTTCTTTTTCTTTTTCTTTCCCATAGATGTTGTCTAGAGCTAGGTTTCTGAAGAAAATTCATTTATAACAATATATTTGATACTATGTGAATAAAACTGATTTTGTCATTTGCTCTTTCTGTGCAGCCTTCTCAATTTGAGTTTTATGATCCAAATACTCCCTTCTTCACATCACCTAGATATTTGCCCCCCACCAAAGTTGAAAAATGCCGGGTATGCTGATACAAAAGTTGCGTAACTTCAGCTTTTTTATAATGCAACTTTGGGCAGGTTACAGATTTTATCTGAAATTTGCAGATTGTTGATGCAATCATATCACATGGCTGTTTCTTGCAAGAATGTAGTGTTGAGCATTCTATCGTCGGAGTTCGCTCTCGTTTAGAGCATGGTGTAGAAATGAAGGTGAGTATCTATCAAACTAGGCTATAGAATATCTAGTAGTTTACTCTTGAGTCCTTGCTCTCTTCTGACATTTTCAAGATGAGTGTTTTAAATTGAAGGCTTTGCTTCTGTGATATTGTTGAGATTAGTATGCTCCAACTGGAAACTTTCAAGACTTCAAGAACAATAAGATGACTCCCATATGTCGATCAACAACTCTAGCAATTTTTTGTGACTTTTGTTAGTCATTTATTCCATTAAATGCTATATTCTTATAAAGGTTAGTTGTCATTTATTCTTCTTCGAAAGGCCTTCTTGCTATAGGGGAAAAACCTAGAAGCTCATTTTGAAAAATACTTCTCCGTAGTTCGATTCCAAGGAATGAATCCAAAACAAGTGCAGAACAATAATCTCAACTGTAGCAAATTGTGCAGGCTTGCATTTAGGATTGTCAACTTTTTTCCTCACTTAACCTAAACCCTTTCCTTTGATGCATGAAAGTTCGTTTTTTCACTTCTTAATAAATTTCTCTCTCAGTCCAACCAAGGTTCTGATAGAATGAGACCAAATAAACCTTGATGGATAAATTAAATGAAAAATGAATCGAATCATAAAAACAAAAAAATGGGGAAGAATCAATTTACTTCTAATGTCGAATCATGATCAACTAGGACAGAAATAAAGCATTGGGTCGAACTCTTCTTTGGTGTCAAGGTAATAGCTATGAATAGTCATCGACTCCCGGGAAAGGGTAGAAGGATGGGACCTATTATGGGACATACAATGCATTACAAACGTATGATCGTTACGCTTCAACCAGGTTATTCTATTCCACCTCTTATAGAGAAAAGAACTTAAAGCAAAATACTTAATAACACGGCGATACATTTATACAAAACTTCTACTCCGAGCACACGCAATGGAGCCGTAGACAGTCAAGTGAAATCCAATCCACTGATACATTCTTAGATTTTGTTCAGGAACCTCTTTTATATCCTTATCGCTTGACTTACCCACTGCATAGTTTTCTATCATTTTCCTATAGGCGCAGCTTTTAGACATCTTATGTAATCCATTTGAACTGATCTTTCCAAGTTTACTACACTTTGCACCTCAACATTGTCAAACTTGACATGTTTTAGTTTTCTTGGACCCTCTTATTGTTGTATTATTCTAAAGCTACTGAAACATGGATTGACCACGGAGACACACGTGGCACACTTGCACCTCTTCAGTGGCTAAAATTCCTTCCTATATGGCTTCACATTCCATTTTCTGCATGAAAGAGACATGAGAATAGAACTTACCATAATGCAACTTCACTTGGCCGTTCAGTATGTAGTATCAAATTCTCATTAATAAGGACCAGTTAAGCTACTAGGTTCAGTATCGGAATCGATATCGGACCATTCATATGAGTATCGGGATCGGTGGTATCGGCGGTTTCGGATCGGAGTATCGGATTTTTTTTTTTATCGAAAAGGAAAATAATTATTAATAAATTAATATTAACATTTTAGAAAATATATATTATACATTTAGACAATTTTAATTATTTTCACTGTAGTTTGTAGTAGTTTTGAAATTGAATGAATAATAGTCACCCTTGCCGATTGGTACATGCGATAGATAAGTTTCTTCTTTTACATGCTTTTACAATCTTACTTATGCTTTTCCACCCTTGTTAATTGGTATTTTTCATTCAATTTTTTTTTTACTGAATTGACCAAAAAAGAGAACACCCCCCCCCCCCCCAATGTCGAGTATCGGTCAGTATCGGGTATCAGTCAGTATCTGATCGGTATCAGCCGATACTGCAAACTATGTTACAAACTACACAAAGATTACTATAAGATGTTTAGATATGACACATTTAAAATGAAAATTCGAGCATCACTTAATCTTCAATTTGTCACTGCTATCGCAGGATACAATGATGATGGGCGCCGACTACTACCAAACTGAAGCTGAGATTGCTTCTCTGTTAGCAGAGGGTAAAGTTCCTATCGGTGTAGGAACAAATACACAGATAAGGTATTTACACACACACCCGAAACCTTGACACCCAGACCTCTTACTGAAGGCCATCATCCTTGTTTCTTCCAGGAACTGCATCATCGACAAAAATGCCAAGATAGGAAAAGATGTCGTTATCGCTAACAAAGATGTGAGTCCAACATTACCTTGATTTGCCTGTCACCTGGTTGTTCTTCTGTAACATATACCGATATAAAAGGCGTATGTACGACTTTTCTCAGGGCATTCAAGAAGCTGCCAGGCCCCAAGACGGATTCTACATTCGCTCCGGAATCACTGTAGTTCTGAAGAATGCTACAGTAAAGGATGGTACCGTCATATAGTCTAACAGTACTAATAGATGGACTGGCAAGAAGGAAAACATGTGCAAGAAGGATCATCAAATGCTGTAAATATATCACTAGTATAAGCTGAGGTTGAGCTTTGCTGAGCATGTGGCGGGAACTTGAGAGTAAGCAGTTGAAGGCAGCTCGACCGATCCATGTTTGTATATAAATAAGCTTATGGTAAATTGAGGGCAGTGGAACATTTTGGTGTTAGTTCCATGTAATAATGTAATTCTGTATGGTACTATTGTTAGACTTCTGGGTGGATAAATATGTGAAAGCTCTCCTATTATTACAAATAGTTTCACCGAAATTTGTTGTGCAATATGTATTCCTCTTCTCCGGACTTGGAGCCAAGTAATTTTCTTGACAGTTTATCATGAGCGGAGCCGGTTCCAAGCCTAGGCATTGCCTAGGACAAAAATTTACAAATATCGCCAAATTTTACAAAGGTCCCAAAAATTTACAAAAAAAAATTCTAAATTTTACAAACACCCCAAAAATTTGCAGACCCCTAAACTTTATAAAGAGAGCCTAAAATTTACACACGTCTCCAAAAATTTATAAAGATTCCAAAATTTTTACATACGGCCGCCATTTTCAGGATCGTCTGGTCTCATTTTTGTTAGAAGCAGATCTGATCATGAATTTTGGTTGCAAAGTAAGTAAAGTGGAAGAAAAAAAAAGTAGAGCCAAGTGAGAAAAGGGACTCCATACCAAGAACATTTCTTAAAGTAAGTTTTTGAGAGATTTTGTTGGGTTACAAAATTAAAAAAAATTGTTACAGAATACTAAACTTTTCTAAATTTGCCTACGGAGTAATAAGTATGCAGAAATTTTCATTTGGATAGTTTTTCGCTAGATGGTTTGCTGTCAGACTTTCTGACGGAAATCGTGCAGGCCGGTCGGTCCAAAACTAAACCCACCCCAACCCCAAAGCTCCCTAAAGTCAAAAGAAGCCATATTTCCACCAGTTTGACGAAAATTGGACATGTCCAATTTTTGCCAAACTGTATGGCGGAAAGGTTCCTGAGTTGCAAATTCTGCAAACTTGTGTCATTTTTTCCAATTCTTTTAAAAATTTGGTATCCTACATGTAAAGAAAAGATAAATATGGAAAAAAGGTTCCGTTTATTATTTTGATGCGTGAGCCTTTATAAAGCAGAGTTTACATCAAAACTAACTCATGAGGTTACAACTGAATCCCTACAATCATGGTTAGAGATAATTACAAATTAGAGAAAGACTAAGTCAATAACTTAATACCCTCCCGCAAGCTCACGATCGAGTACGAACGAGAACCTTGGACCGTAAGTTTTGAAACCATGAGGAGCCAACAACTTTGGTAAAAATGTCCGCTATCTTGTTCCCGGACAAGGTGATAGTCGATTTTGATGTGCTTGGACCGTTGGTGAAAGACCGGGTTTGCAATAAGAAAAGTGGCACTGAGATTTGGATCAGTCGGTCCTTGCGCTTCCAAGCAACAAAGTCAGGATTCGGGCTGGTGGTGGTTGATGGATCTGCGGCCGATGAAACAGTCGGCGGAGGAGCACCACCAGTGACAAGAAATCCCTCAAGCTCATAAGCCTCAAGAGCCGAGCGAATAGTGTCGCGCCACAGAGAGTAATTGGAGCGATCGAGACGGACTGCTAGCGCCGGAAATTGAAGGTTGGCCGCGGCGCCACTAGAAGCAGTGAACAAGATTTGAGTAGCGGAAGGAGTAATCTGGTTGTTTTCGGAAGACATAGCGTATGATCGGTTTAGGCTATTCTGATACCATGTAAAGAAAAGATAAATATGGGAAAAATGTTCCGTTTATTATTTTGATGCGTGAGCCTTTATATAGCAGAGTTTGTATCAAAACTAACTCATGAGGTTACAACTGAATCCCTACAATCATGGTTAGAGATAAGTACAAATAAACTAACTCATGAGGTTACAACTGAATCCCTACAATCATGGTTAGAGATAATTACAAATCAGAGAAAGACTAAGTCAATAACTTAATACTACAGCAAAAATTTTGTACAAATTTTTTCTCCGGAGCACTTCCACCACTTTAATCATTTGTAGGGTAGTATGTAAATAGTAATATGCAAATAAAATGATTTGAAATTTGGATTGTGCACATGTCACTTTGCAAAATATTGAGGGGTGTTTTTTTTAAAACTTTAATCTCATTTTCAAGAGGATGTCACATTCAGGTTTTTAAGGGGATAATGACCGACTTTAATGTCATGAAGTGAAATCCATGCTCTACTTATTTGTAACCAAATATAAAAAGTGGTGAAAATACAACAAAAATTTGACAATTGCACCGC
Organism: Iris macrosiphon; assembly: GCA_036927795.1. NCBI lineage: Eukaryota > Viridiplantae > Streptophyta > Magnoliopsida > Asparagales > Iridaceae > Iris > Iris macrosiphon. The sequence continues at coordinate 13,247,616 of JAYESA010000005.1, read as the reverse complement.
TTTAATTTCACTTGTTTGTAACCAAACACATTCTTAGCTTCACCATCATGTCACGTTCCGATTCTGCAGAATCAAAAAGTCGTCACCAGACGTGATGTCGTACAAGTCTAAATTGTACTTGTACAAGACAGCAACAAACACATTCGATAATACATCTTAAAAAACAAAGTCAATACAGCAAAAATAAGCAAAAAAAAATTAAAAGACAAAAGATATATGAAAACGATTCAGTTTATTTATCATTTGCAGTGGAATACAAAAGGCGCTCAATGGCCAACTAAATCATGCCAACTTAGCTTACAATTCGTAAAATATAAAAAATTTACAATGTTCCATATATGATGTCATTTATACACAAAAAACATCTTTCAGAAGAAAAGTTTCAAGTTGTCAAACAAACTCCAAACGTCTCAGAACGTCCAAACGATTTTTCGCACCAGTGGAGGAGAAGGTCACCACATTAGGGAATGCACAGGTAAGTTTTGTTTAAATTCCTGGACATATAACGCCCTTCCCTCGGGATTGCTCAACTACATTGAGGTGGCCAGTTGAATTATTTTCCTTTTTCCATTCCGCTCTATTTAAGTACCACCGTCTTTTCTTGCACACGTTGTTTCTCGACCTGTTGTCACATGACTTATCATAACATTAGCACTCCAACCATCCTCATGAACAAATAGTAATACCAGAGACAGAGCCACTGAAGGAAACATTAGATGCCATACCACTGTGTTGTCCACCTCGTCAAGCATATCATTACTCGGTTGACAATTATACAGACTAACCTCAAGAAAACAGCTTTCATTTTCATTACCATGTAAGGTTCTATTTATTCAAAGAGAAGAGGACCAAGCATCAACTTCCTACAGTAACACCACCAAGGTTCTCCAGACTAACCTTTAACCAAATTTCCTTCCGAGTAATGTTTAACCAAATTTTCATTTGAACAACACAATATGATAATAAAGTTCTCCCACAAGTGTTATTTCCTTGAACAACAAATGGAGGAGGGCAGAAGAAGCTTTGCAATGATTCAAGTGAGATGGATCACTGATTTATACAATAAAGAAAGATATAATAAGATGGTAAATGTACTACTACTCATGTCAGATGGCCTGTCATTGAAGCAGTCTCAGGGATCTTTATACAATCTTATGCTGGGTGTACAAATCCTTATAATAGTAAGGGTGCATGCACACTGGTGAGAATCTTATCACAGATCTAGTCGAATCTAATCAGTGTGGCTGGTTGAGGTTCCGTCATGAGAAGAAGGCTTTGAAGCTGGAATATAGGACCATGCAATGGCTGCCGAACCAAGAGTTACAGCAAGGCCAATTGAGCTCCATAACCATCTCTGCCTTCTCTTCCTCCTGTGTCGATGCTGTCGTGCCATCTCTGAAACAAGAACAAAGTATTAGAAGCATATTGAAGGATATACTGCTTTGGGGTTTTGTACATATTACTTGCACATGTAAGACGAGATTCAAGGAGGCAAAGCTCACAGCAGAAAGGACATAAATTTGCGCACTACCACATAAATATTAGAGAGGGCATGCAGAACTGAAAAGGTTTCAATGTAATTCATAGATGGAATTCTACTATATCGATTGTCTAAATTCATCAAGTGGCATTGCACCATTGAAAAAGTCTCTGTTTCTTGGAGAAACAGAAGTTGGTATAGACAATGCAACTAAGCCAAGCCTTGTATGATACAACTTACGTCGGTATTGTAGTTCCAATGAGATGCAGCTATTTGTTGAGACTTAGTGCCAACTTGTGTTGGCATGAGGCCTACATGTCGAGACACTTCACTGCAGTGTAATTCCTCTGTGTAATAGTTGCTATGTTAAATTTGATGTAACAACTCTCATATATCCAACTCCAAATCTTATCATCATGTTGCTATGTTAAATTTGATGTAACCACTCCTCTCATCTATCCAACGCCAAATCTGACACTGAATGATCGAATCAAGACAGTAAGAAGAAACTGAAGAGAAAATAAATATTCACTTGTGTTAAGGGCTTTTTTTTTTTAATTTAGGGAAGAGGTGGGGCCGAGCTCAGTAGCTTGGGTCTGTAACCCAAGTGGAGGCGTCAAATATGACTGAATGGATATGAAATTTGGGTGATATTTGGTATCTTCATTCAGGCAACAAAATTGAGTGACATCTTCAGAGTTCCGACACGACTTACTGCCCCCAGGAGCCTAACACAACACCTGTTGATGAATATACCCAATATTATCTAGACCCCTATCCAAATGAAAAAGAAAATGCCTAGACCCCTAGCCAAACTAAAAAGAAAAAGGTGGGAAACCCACAATTCACTAGAGAGCAGTTAACAATCATTCCTCAAAGAGGGAAAGCACAAGAAGACGTGTTAGGACTTTCTCTGTGCATTCAAGGCTGTTTTTCATTTCTCGATGAGTAATGTAAAATGATAAGAATGGCTATGATGAATGATTCAAGGAAATGAAAAGCTTTCTGTTGAAAAATTCTTCATTAATAAGTCAATAACTTTCACTGAACAAATTAAACAAAAAGAGAAGCCATAAATGAGGGGAAAAAATACTAGCTTATAATTGTAGAAACTATGCACACACGCTATCTAACTAAAAAAATACTAGCTTATCATTAAGTGGCATAAAAAGAAGATAACTGAGCAAATATGATACAAAAACTAAACCAAGTTCAGCATTCTCACCAACAGCTTCTTGGTTTCTTTGAGACATCTCCCTGTTTGCTGCTTCATAATATTGTAGCCGGTCTGAAAGCCTAGCAATCTCAAAGTTCTTCGACTGGATCCGAGGCTCCATCTCCATCTCCACTTCAGCCCGTGAACAAGCCCTCCCAACAGAAGCAGCCACAAACTTTGCAATAAAAACTTGTTGGTATAACTCCTCAGCAGGATTATTTGGCTGCTCAACAGTATCATCAGTGACAGCTGGAAGGGCAGGAAGTGTCAGCCCCACAAGTGATAGCTGATGCCTTAGGTTTTGCCATTGATTTTGAAAGTTCTCAAGGGCTTCCTCTGCTTGCTTTCTCCTCTCAATTTCTGTTAAATAATTAAGCCTCATCTCACGTAGTTCATCTTCCACATTCCGGCATGATGATCGTGTCCCACTGTCACTGGAGATCTCTACATAGGCACGGATAAAGTGAGCACGTAACACTAACAGATTGATATGGCCCTTGTAACATGAAAGAAATAAACTACTTGATTAATCACTCGACGAGCCAAAAATGCTTAGTTGTCTAGTTTCATAAAATGAAATAGTAAAATTCCCCTGGTTTTTATAATATCACCAAAAAATAAATGTGAGAACTGAGGAACCAAAGGTTTGACAACTATATTTCATGGATACTCCGAGAATCAGTGGGAGGGTCGTATCCGTGCATGTATCCAACACATATTGGACACAATACTTCTTTGACAACCCTATCGATATGACTCACCTATGTTTAGGATCCTAATGGACCCACAACTTAGTTAACATGTTCAAGATCGTGACAAACATAATTGAGATATGAGAAAACATTAATCTTTTCTAGAACTTGGGAAGACCTAGTCACTATCCAAAGCTTGCTTAAATATAGATATTGTTAGGATCTAACGTATACAAATATATTTTCATGTGTATATATAACTGTATCAATGCTGCATCCATGATCCATATCCCAAGATTTTCTAAAATGTTGTATCCCGGTGTCTATGCAACCTAGTTTGGCAACCAACTGAGACCTTTAGCATAAGGGAGGAGAGAGGGAAGTCACAGGTTCGAATCCTAGGCCAGGGATAGGCAAAGACTGGCTTCTTTCTCACAATGACACGATAAATAAGTGTGAGAAAACACAACAAGCATTCAGAAATATCTTTATAAAACATTAGATACTCTTGATGGTATACTAATGCCTTAGGGTAGACCAAAAATAAATTATATACAAATTAGTCAATTCCAGATGCTTGGGAAAGTATGTACTAAGTTGAAATGGAATTATGTTGCGCATTAATACCAGAATAGGAAGCAAATAACTTTTTGCACTAAAGAGAGATACATGTTAGGGATGATATGGGAATCAAGTGATAAATGAGACTAATACTACATGTTATCTCTGCCAAATCACAGAAACTGGGAGAACTTCATTGATTCTGAATTAAAAAAAAGGCCTATACCCTATCTAATATGAAAGTTTGAAACAGCAAATTCAAAGAACATGTTCAAAGTCAAACTACAATATGAGAAGGAAAAGTTTCTTGAAGTAGGATGATTTAGTTTACCTTAATGCAATTTTGTAAAATTCGAAGGTTATGGTACAAAGTTCTCAGGCAAGAGGGATCACTGGGTTTGCCCGCTTACTGTTTTCTTAACCGTATAAGTATCAATATAAAAGTCCAATATGTACCATAGAAGATGTTTCCAAAAGTTAAGTTTACAACAGCAAATGAGGCAGAAACTTGACAGCCATAGCGTTTGTCAATGTCTGGCTCGTTTGAAAATTGAAGTGGTTAGTGAATACCCAAAATTGTAGTCATTTTATTTCATCTTTCCATAACAAAAGAATGTAAAGGTTGCTTACAAGTTTTTCTCACTTTCATAATGAAGCTAGTTAACAGGTTGCTTTCTGAATCTTCTGTCGCAGTCCCCCACTCGGAATGTTTACTGGACAAGGGAAGTTTGGCAATTCCTTAAACAGAGCATGACACTCGAAATCACGAGGTGGGTAACAAAGTGGCAAGCGAACACATGTCTAATCACAATTTTATAATATAAGTAATCAATGATTGTCATCGAGACAAAAGTCAAACGAACATCATGAGGACTAGTTGTAGATTCAGATATGGGACCCATGTCATAGTTAGAGAAGTTCGGCAAAACTCAAAAGGATAAAGTCGTCGTATGTTGGGATGGCAAGATTCAAACAGCCGAACCAAAAATTTGGGATAAAGGCTTTGTTTATGTTATTGTTGTTGGATGGCATGATGGGCACCAAAAGAAGCTAAAATTTTCAAATGCGAATAAAACATGATATGTAAAATTTCTATGGGAAACCAACCAAAAGAAGCCATAGTTTCTGAGGTCGTCCGTCACAGGTTATGACATTTTTTCATAGAGCAGAGGGCATCCTCTAATAAGTGATAAATTTTGTACTTTTATGGACACAGTTCTTCTTATTTCCCCCTACTTATTTCCTCCTAAGATCATCTTAAGATAAGTGTAAGAGATTCTCGCGCATCCTTTCCACAGGTTCTCTAGGAGGAACTACTACACTAAAATCTTGAAACTTACAAAATTACAAACTACTATTCCTAAACCAACTTAACATGAAGTTGAACAGAGTCAATTAAATTTCAAGTCTTACGCAAAGTCTTAAACTCATAAGAATGAAATACCTAACGTTGAAATCTCTATATAAGATAAATGTTGAAACAAGAATAAAATATTAACATGTGAAACACATTGAACCGTAAATAAAAATATAAAAACTTAACATTCTTTAAGAAAAGTACCTTCAAAAGCATCATAGTACTCCACACCAGGAGTACTTGGCTTCCATAACCGCTCTCCTCCGGTGATGTCATCAACATCTGTGTTACTCGCCGTACTCATCGAGTCCATGAAATCACAGAAATTTTCCAACTCATCTCTTTCTATTTCCAAAGCCAGGCTCTTATCATTTTCCTCCTCAACAACCACCACATTCTCCGGATCATTATTCACATGATTCCCAATCCCATTCTTAACCACTTCCAACTGCACATGTTTAGGACTGGGGAATTCAACCTTCTGATCAAGAGCAGATGGTCCAGAATCGCCGTTGTTGACAACATCGGTCTGTGACAAGGACTTGAGAAGGCGGGGACCTCGACGTTTGTGGTTGACAATATACGGCGACGGAGGGAAGGACGAGGGGGAGTCCGGAAGAGGAGTTACTTCCGGAGTGGCATAAAGGGTTGGGGACACAGCATGAGGAGGACGAGGGGGTATGCTCTTCTTCTCGGAATAGGAGAGTTCCGTCCCCAGCCTCACCGGCACGGGCGGTGGCTTAGGGCTTCGAGACCCAGGCTCCAATAGCCTATCCAGGGCGATCGCCGTGAAGTGTGGCATCTCGCCTAATACAAAATCACCGAATTAAATCCCTTAAACTGATAACAATTGCATCTTTCGACGAACCCAATTCCCAATTTTGGGGATTTTAGCTCAAATCCCAATCCAAATTCTGGAACTGCACCAAAATTTTGAAATACTGAGGTCAAGTTCTAACAAAAAAATCATGAAAACCTAATCAGCTCTATAGCCCAAGAAATCCCTTGTTAGCACAACCATATTGGTTTGACATGAGATCACAAATTAGATCATAATTAGGGACTAAGAAAGAGAAAATGGGTAAATTGTGTATTATAATAGCCAAGAAGAGAATAAATAGAAAGAAAATCACGGAATTTAACCCCTTAAATCAATAAAAATTGCATATTTTGATGAACCCAGTTCCTAATTTGGGGAAATTTAGCTCAATCAGGGAATCAAGAACTGGTGGTGTGCACCAAATTTGGAAATACAGAAGTAAAATTCCAATATAGCCAATGAAAACCTAATCCGTTCAATAACACGGAAAACGCTAACTTTTCAATTTTTCGGTAAATTGCGGATTCCGATTGTGGGAAAGGAAGAAAGAGAATAAATCGCTAAAAGTTGCATCTTTCGACCAACCCAAATCTTAATTAGGGGAATTCAACTCAATCAGAGAAGCCCCAATCCAACTCTCAAACTGCAGCAAAATTGTGCATATATTGAGGTCAAATTTTAACCAAACTCTCGAAACCCTAATCGGCTCTACAGCTCGAGAAAGCCCTGATTTTGCGAGAATTCGCGGATTCTGATAATTGAAAAATAATAAATTTGGGATATTTTACCTCGAATTGACGAAGCTGGTTCTCGAAACCCTAGCTGCTTTTTCCGATCTCCTCCCGCTCTGCTATTTAAAGCAAATTATTTTTCACAGGGACGCAGTGATAGCGGCTTAGTGCACAAGAAACGTTATGCACAGATTATTTTGTGACCCGAATGATCACCCAATGGAAAGTACGTAGGCCCCAGTTGTTGTTGAGGCTTAGTTTCGTTTTCGGTCGGGTCAATTAGTGCCGTTAAGGACTTACGGGCTCGTACATTCCAATTGTCTCTTGGAGCGAAAGTTAGGCGTAGCTCTTGCTGGTTGTTGGACGCCTGTTGATTACGTGGGAGGTTATGAAACGGTTGATGCTGTGTTTGGTGCAATGAGGGTTGTAGTGGATCTGGGTAGCTGAGAACGTGATTCGTGAGGAAAATTTAACAGAAAATTTGTAGTAAAATTAAATTATATTAAATTAATACAAACGAAACAAGTTTATTTAGATTAAAATAAAAATACAGTCTGTCAACTCAGTTGGCGGAGAACAGATCGTAACCGACACGTGGACAGCAAAAGACAAACGTGGGCCTCAACCTGGACCCACTGTCCAAAATTCGTCAACTTAGTTGGCCGATTTTGTGCAGTGGGGCCTGCAGGTTGGATTTGGGTGGTTTGGTTTGGTTTGGTTTGGTTTGGTTGGTTTGGTTTGGTTTGATTTGATTTGATTTGGTTTGTTTAATAATTTTTTTTAATTAATTATGTTTTGTTTTTTTTTTATTTAGTTTTGTTTTGGATTTTGATTTTTTTTATTTAGTTTATATATATATATATATATATATATATATATATTAGCTTTTTATTTAGCTAAAGAAACATTTTAAGGATATAGATATATTAGCTTTTTTTTATTTAGTTTTGTTTTGGGTTTTGGTTTTAGTTTGGGTTTGGGTTTTTTTATTTTGGTTTATGTTGGTGGGTTGGTTCAGAAGAGTATTGATTTTTGGTTAGTAGAGCATGGTTGAGAGGTGGGTCAGTTTTTTTTTCTTTTTTTTTATATTAAACCGGTGCTATTGGGGGGTCGTGAGACAAAAAAAAATGTGGTGGACTACAACAACAATCAAAGATTAGATAAGACCCAAAAAAAAAAAGAAAATACTACACAATAAAAAGAAGATGAGACATGAGAATGAAGACAATAAGGGTAAAGAAGATAAGACGGAAAGTAAAGAAGAGGACTAAGGAGGGTGAAGAAAAGACGTGGGAGTGAAGACAATGAGAATAAACAAGATAAGACAGAAAGTAAAGAAGAGGAGTAAGAAGGGGTGGGAAGGTGAGTTATAAGAAGAGGAAGAGGAAGAGGAAGAAGAAGAACATAATGTAGTAAGCACACAGCAGCAATCCAAGTAGACGTCTTTCTCTCTTCTTTGCAAGTGGACACAGCAGTCTTCGTGAGCAAACACAGCTCTTCCGTTCTCCTTCATTTTACAGATGGATAGCAAAAACGATAGACGTATTCCTGGAGGGCCCATACTATGGATTTAATAATCCAGCAACGTGCGAAACATATATCTAGTTTGGTATTTTATGGAAAGGTACAATAAAATTTAATTGTATAAATCAATATGAATGATATTTTGTACATGTCTACTAATAACATCGTCTATGTTTTCATATATAGCAATACGATTATACTAATGGTGAACGGTATCGAGAGCATGTCTCGTGGAGTCACGATAGCATACTTGGGTATTGGAGGTTGAGCGACCATCATGTGGCACTGTTAAAAATATTTTGCTTTTATTATTGTAACACCCCGTTACGCTCAAGCGGACTGCCCATTCAAACGGCAAAAGTGCAATGTCCCTACAGGAGTTCGGCTTAGGCTTTAAGAGGCTCGCTTGACGTATCGCTCAACCGAGGCGAATCATCGCTAAGGTGGATGGCTATGATGAACTTGTCTTTGCTTAGCCAGCACACTTAAAATATGGAACGATACATACTAGTCGCTAGGTGAATTATCCCCTGCATGCTAATAAGAATACAACGCACCTAGCTAAGGGAATAATCCCAACTTGTATTGCTTGTGTTAGAACCTGGAATTGAAATATTGCTTATATTCAGACCCTCGCATGCTACCCTAGATCATGTCGCTCGGGAAGTCCCTTACGATTTCACCCCTCGACTTACCTTCGGGCCCGAGCCAACGTAATTGTTTGAGTTCCTTACAATCGCATGCTTGCCTGCTTAGACATATTAACTTGTAATGTTGCCTCAATTTATGAACTCATGCCACAAATGTCTAACGTTATCCGTATCGTGCATGCATTATAGTTAGCCAAGAGACTATCAAATAGCTCTTCTGTGCAAGTGAACATGCAAGTATCTGGGACCGTTAAGTCACCAAGGCAATCCCCGAACCAGGGGCATGCATCAAGGCAATTTGTTCGAGAATCAAGAATCCTGTCAAGTTATAACTGAATGATAATCACATCAAGTTTACCTCTGAACGAGAATTATGTCAATGAATCCAAGAATCCCAGCTCGTGGAGCAAATTCTCGGTTCAGAACAAGGATTATGGATTATCATGTCAAGTTATGGATTTGGAAAGACCCTTGAGACTTGCATGTCGTGGACAACTTGAAAATAAGGTCATTAGGTTCCACGGACGGTTTTCGGGGCACCTGTCACGCCCCAGTCCCAAAAGTACACGGGATCAGGCCATGTGGCAATAGCCAGCTGTCACATCTCCGAGGATATCCCAATTTAATGGATCCTAACAAAGAGTGCTACGCTATCCTAAAATACTAGCATGTCCCTTATCAATGAACAACAGATAAACTAATCTCATCCACAATATAAACAGCAAGAATGTACTAAGAATAAATGCTGGAAAATAAACGCCAGTCTCAAAATATCATAGTACAACCAAGAATGTCTTGTGGGGACAAACCTACTACTACGACAAAATAAAATACTGAAATGATAGATAAAAGATAATGACTAGGGCATCGGCTGACTAGGTAATGATGCTCCTAATCCTAGGCAGAAGGCCTACCAAGTGATCACGGAAACTCTGACGGTAGCACCTCTAGCTCCTCGGCTGTAGCGTACCTCGTCTCCTGTCCTGGGCCGTACACTATGGGGTAATATACCTTGTCCAAATCTGGAAATGTAGCAGGTCCTCAGAGGGACGTAACAAAATACATATAAACATGTCATATATATGAATACTGAATAAAATAAATACAATAAAGGGTGTGCTAACCATCTAAGTGAATGCAATATGAGGACAATGCTGGTACGTATGGGTAGGTGTAGGCATATAACGTCCAACAATCCGAAGAGAGTGACATCAATACAGTATATCGTCCATAGCGCTCCGAAGAACGTAGCATCAGTATATTATATCGTCCATATCACTCCGAAGAACGTGGCATCAGTGTAAAGGAAATCATTGGATCCGTGGCTCCTCCGAAATCATGGCTCCAATGTGTGTACCCCATACGCCTACTAGTTGTCCTCCCCGCCCAATATAAATACACAAGCTGAATACTCGACGTGCATACCACGCATCTATATGCCAAGTCTCTGCTAATACAAATCCTAAATTACGTACTATCCGTGATGCATGTTGTAACGCCCCGCTCCGCGCCGGCGTTATGTATCAAGGTGAGTGGACAGAACTTCGTTCTCTGATTCTTGCACGCCTTAATAAATAACCTGAGTTTTGCTTGTAATGTTTTCTTAAGAGAATGATAGAACCTGCCTTGCATGTTAATGAACGAACTCGCCTAGCTTGTCTTTGAATCAATGTCTGCTAAACGAGAATCCTGTATCGCCTGCTTAGAGTGCATGAACATGTTCACTATCGTCTATGCTTCGAGAGAACCATACTGTGCCTGAATGTGTTCAAGTGATAAGTCGGATTGCCCCGCAACAACGATAACTGTTCTGATGGTTCGTCTCGTCTGCATACTAAGAGTTTATTTGATAGTGTTCCATGCATTCGCACGCAGTCGGACAATGGCTATTGGTGGAGAGCTGAACTGCATGTGTCCCGGCTGCTACCATGATAGTGCAAAGCAACCATGAGTCACAGCTGCCTCTAGCATCAGATAAAAGAGTCATTGGTATGCTGGACTAACCGCTACCGATCCTGAGATACTCGGGGACCGCCCTGCATATAGCTAAGTCATTGTGTTGGCTTGGATAGTGACTGCCCCTAAGAATGTGCATCGTGTGTCTAGCTTTGCATCAGACCCTCGAGTCGCACGAGACACGCTGCGCACACCCTGAACATGAACGGTTTGCTTGCTTGCATATTCAATATGAAACTCTGTTTCCAAACATGTTTCTAAACAAGTAAATCGACTCTGCTAGAACTGCATGAAACGAACCTAGGTAAAACTAGAAAGATCACTAGTAATGTAATATTTTATAACATGATTACTTAGTGCCTGTTTGAGTGAATGCTTGTTTCTGTTCAGTTGATTTATCTCACCAGTACTTGTATAAAGTGCTGACCCACCAACAGTTTACTTGCTTGCAGGTACTGGATCATCCGAGGAAGCGATAGGCGTGCCACAGTCCCGAAGACCCGGAATCCTGGTTTCGATTGTTGCCCCGAGAATGCTATCGTATAACGGGGCATAATGTATGGAACGAACGTGTGCCTTTGCTAAAGGAAACCCAAGTTGCCTCGATTGTCCCGAATACTCAGTTGGCTAATGCATTGCATTGCAACAAGTCCCTTTCCGCTGCTTACTCGATTGATGCGATGATAGCCAACTATCAACTTAAACGATTGGCCTTGCACGGGCGCAACCCCAGGCCCGTGCGGCATCACGTCCCCCGAAAGCTCGAACGGGCCATTCGCTTGGCTCCCTTCCTCCCTCGCACCCGCGGAACGGGCGCGGTGATTCGCGTCCGGCGCGTCGAGGCACGGTGATTCGTGCCCGGTTCGTTAAATTCTGGCCGCACGGGGCGGGGCAGGGCGGAGCGGCGGCCCGGGGCGGGACCGGGGCGTGACAGAATGGTATCAGAGCGGAATCGATTCTCTGGCCCAAACCGTTGCTATGACTCTGAGATATTATCGATATGGTTTTGCAAAGAGCGTTCCATACAATAAGTCCATAGATATTCTCAAAGTGCAAATGTTTTCTGAACTTGAATTGCTTGATTGTTTCGATTGAGTACGGCGAGGGACGGCACTATCGCTACTCGGGATATCGAGAAGTTTATCCTTGAAGTTTCGAGGACAAAACTTTTTGTTGGTTGGTAAGTATGTAACGCCCCGCTCCGCGCCGGCGTTATGTATCAAGGTGAGTGGGCAGAACTTCGTTCTCTGATTCTTGCACGCCTTAATAAATAACCTGAGTTTTGCTTGCAATGTTTTCTTAAGAGAATGATAGAACCTGCCTTGCATGTTAATGAACGAACTCGCCTAGCTTGTCTTTGAATCAATGTCTGCTAAACGAGAATCCTGTATCGCCTGCTTAGAGTGCATGATCATGTTCACTATCGTCTATGCTTCGAGAGAACCATACTGTGCCTGAATGTGTTCAAGTGATAAGTCGGATTGCCCCGCAACAACAATAACTGTTCTGATGGTTCGTCTCGTCTACATACTAAGAGTTTATTTGATAGCGTTCCATGCATTCGCACGCGGTCGGACAATGGCTATTGGTGGAGAGCTGAACTGCATGTGTCCCGGCTGCTACCATGATAGTGCAAAGCAACCATGAGTCACAGCTGCCTCTAGCATCAGATAAAAGAGTCATTGGTATGCTGGACTAACCGCTACCGATCCTGAGATACTCGGGGACCGCCCTGCATATAGCTAAGTCATTGTGTTGGCTTGGATAGTGATTGCCCCTAAGAATGTGCATCGTGTGTCTAGCTTTGCATCAGACCCTCGAGTCGCACGAGACACGCTGCGCACACCCTGAACATGAACGGTTTGCTTGCTTGCATATTCAATATGAAACTCTGTTTCCAAACATGTTTCTAAACAAGTAAATCGACTCTGCTAGAACTGCATGAAACGAACCTAGGTAAAACTAGAAAGATCACTAGTAATGTAATGTTTTATAACATGATTACTTAGTGCCTGTTTGAGTGAATGCTTGTTTCTGTTCAGTTGATTTATCTCACCAGTACTTGTATAAAGTGCTGACCCACCAACATTTTACTTGCTTGCAGGTACTGGATCGTCCGAGGAAGCGATAGGCGTGCCACAGTCCCGAAGACCCGGAATCCTGGTTTCGATTGTTGCCCCGAGAATGCTATCGTATAACGGGGCATAATGTATGGAACGAACGTGTGCCTTTGCTAAAGGAAACCCAAGTTGCCTCGATTGTCCCGAATACTCAGTTGACTAATGCATTGCATTGCAACAAGTCCCTTTCCGCTGCTTACTCGATTGATGCGATGATAGCCAACTATCAACTTAAACGATTGGCCTTGCACGGGCGCAACCCCAGGCCCGTGCGGCATCACGTCCCCCGAAAGCTCGAACGGGCCATTCGCTTGGCTCCCTTCCTCCCTCGCACCCGCGGAACGGGTGCGGTGATTCGCGTCCGGCGCGCTGAGGCACGGTGATTCGTGCCCAGTTCGTTAAATTCCGGCCGCACGGGGCGGGGCAGGGCGGAGCGGCGGCCCGGGGCGGGACCGGGGCGTGACAGAATGGTATCAGAGCGGAATCGATTCTCTGGCCCAAACCGTTGCTATGACTCTGAGATATTATCGATATGGTTTTGCAAAGAGCGTTCCATACAATAAGTCCATAGATATTCTCAAAGTGCAAATATTTTCTGAACTTGAATTGCTTGATTGTTTCGATTGAGTACGGCGAGGGACGGCACTATCGCTACTCGGGATATCGAGAAGTTTATCCTTGAAGTTTCGAGGACAAAACTTTTTGTTGGTCGGTAAGTATGTAACGCCCCGCTCCGCGCCGGCGTTATGTATCAAGGTGAGTGGGCAGAACTTCGTTCTCTGATTCTTGCACGCCTTAATAAATAACCTGAGTTTTGCTTGCAATGTTTTCTTAAGAGAATGATAGAACCTGCCTTGCATGTTAATGAACGAACTCGCCTAGCTTATCTTTGAATCAATGTCTGCTAAACGAGAATCCTGTATCGCCTGCTTAGAGTGCATGAACATGTTCACTATCGTCTATGCTTCGAGAGAACCATACTGTGCTTGAATGTGTTCAAGTGATAAGTCGGATTGCCCCGCAACAACGATAACTGTTCTGATGGTTCGTCTCGTCTGCATACTAAGAGTTTATTTGATAGTGTTCCATGCATTCGCACGCGGTCGGACAATGGCTATTGGTGGAGAGCTGAACTGCATGTGTCCCGGCTGCTACCATGATAGTGCAAAGCAACCATGAGTCACAGCTGCCTCTAGCATCAGATAAAAGAGTCATTGGTATGCTGGACTAACCGCTACCGATCCTGAGATACTCGGGGACCGCCCTGCATATAGCTAAGTCATTGTGTTGGCTTGGATAGTGACTGCCCCTAAGAATGTGCATCGTGTGTCTAGCTTTGCATCAGACCCTCGAGTCGCACGAGACACGCTGCGCACACCCTGAACATGAACGGTTTGCTTGCTTGCATATTCAATATGAAACTCTATTTCCAAACATGTTTCTAAACAAGTAAATCGACTCTGCTAGAACTGCATGAAACGAACCTAGGTAAAACTAGAAAGATCACTAGTAATGTAATATTTTATAACATGATTACTTAGTGCCTGTTTGAGTGAATGCTTATTTCTGTTCAGTTGATTTATCTCACCAGTACTTATATAAAGTGCTGACCCACTAACAGTTTACTTGCTTGCAGGTACTGGATCGTCCGAGGAAGCGATAGGCGTGCCACAGTCCCGAAGACCCGGAATCCTGGTTTCGATTGTTGCCCCGAGAATGCTATCGTATAACGGGGCATAATGTATGGAACGAACGTGTGCCTTTGCTAAAGGAAACCCAAGTTGCCTCGATTGTCCCGAATACTCAGTTGGCTAATGCATTGCATTGCAACAAGTCCCTTTCCGCTGCTTACTCGATTGATGCGATGATAGCCAACTATCAACTTAAACGATTGGCCTTGCACGGGCGCAACCCCAGGCCCGTGCGGCATCACGTCCCCCGAAAGCTCGAACGGGCCATTCGCTTGGCTCCCTTCCTTCCTCGCACCCGCGGGACGGGCGCGGTGATTCGCGTCCGGCGCACCGAGGCACGGTGATTCGTGCCCGGTTCGTTAAATCCTGGCCGCACGGGGCGGGGCAGGGCGGAGCGGCGGCCTGGGGCGGGACCGGGGCATGACACATGTCACACGCACCGATAGCTAGTCGGATACGCGAATCCGCATCCCAATATGAATTTGTCACTGTAAAACGTGTAAAAGTGTCAGGTCTCAGACGATATCATAGTATCCCCAATGGGGTGAGTCTGTTAATGACTAGGTCAAGTACATTAATCATCGACGCAACCATCGACTGCACCCGAGTCAATCTCGGACGCGCACAGTCATATGAAATAAAGCAACAAGAATCATACAACATATGCAATATTTAAATTAGACAGTAAATATGGCAAGGTATCTTGCCTGGGTCCTCAAGTCGTGAATGCCAAAAGCCGGTTCCTGCAGTGTCTCCTGGCTGATCCAATGATCCTAAACACAATATAATATAGCAATCACGCATCAGACACTAAGGTAATACATACAGAACTACGTCGCTGCTCTTAGGTATTGACGCAAGTTTACGGTTGATCGACTACAGAGTCGCGTATGCACGTAGCTAGGATGCATGCGTGCCCTGTCCTCCGTCATTGTGTACCTCACGTCAATAAATTACTAAGTTATGGTTTACGAAACTACGTTACGTCTTGTTAAATTATACTTTATTATTTCCCATTCCTAAATGTACCAAGTCTATGTCTACGCTTTTAGGTGAAATACCAGTTCCTTGTACAGGTCAGGTGATCGGGATAATTATTAACTATTAATTTCTAGTTAATATAATTAAGCATACATACCTATATACATATGGTTTACTGTGCCTTAATTTGTGTCGACACCCGACACGATGACACGATTGATATGATTAATCAATATACAACGAAGGAAGGGTGTTTACCAGGGTGCTGTCCAGCCGACGTCAGTCCTCTGGCACGGCGGGGCTCCGGCGTCGTGTGGCAACTACGGCGGCAGCGGCAGTAACTGCAGGGGTCGCAGCAGCGGCTACAGCAAATTGGTCGGCAGAGAACGACGCCTGGGTGGCGGTCAGGCCGTGGAGGAGGTCTGGGTCCGCCTGACGGTGGTGGTCGGGGGTAAGAGAGGCTGTGACCGGGGCCGGGGCAGTCGGCTACAGAGTCGGGTTTAATGGAAGGTTTGGTGATGGTGAAGGAGATGGTGGCGATGGTGGATGGAGGTCCGACAGGTGCAGGCTATGGCAGGGTGGTCCGGCGTTGGGGGGGCAGTGTCGTCGAGTGAGGTGGCTGTCACGCCCCAGTCCCAAAATACCGAGGGACCAGACACGTGGCAATGGCCAGCAGCACACACCGATGGACAAACCCAATTTAATGGATCCATCGGGGCATACTTAAGCTGTAGTACAATAACAATGGTCTAAAGATACTAATCTCATCCACAGAATAAATACCACAATATCAGAATCATAAAGCAAGATCATATCTAATGAATATAAACTCGGGAAATAACCCGACAATGAGTCTGATACATCTGTCAAGATACAAGAATAAAGATAACTACACCCAATACCGAGTATGAAACAGTATATACTCAGAAGATAACCTCGGTGGTCACTCGTCTGCTAAATCTGGTACTGCTCCCATAACTGCTTCTGCTTCTGCTAATGCTCCTGTACTGTATAACTCTGGGTGGATCTCCTCTGCTAATCCTGGAGACATAATCCGGATCCAGGTCCTCAGGGGACATAGCAAGGTACAGAAAATATAAGCCATAATAATGCAGTGAAATAGTCAATGAAATAAACAGGGTAAATATGTAACCATCCATGTGAAATACAAGTGAGAACATCACCAGTACTCAGGCTGAAAAAACTATGAGCTCTGTGTCGGGGAGCCGGTAGCAGTGATATCATGTGGTCGTCTAGCTCAGCGAGAGACTGAGACGCCGGCATAATATAAAATCAACCTGTAGCCTGTGTGTCTCTCCAGCTATAGATGAAACAATAGGGAAACACTAAATAACCAGCTAAGTGATATGCAAGATGAGAGCAGCACTAGAACTCAGGCTGAAACCACTACAAGCTCTGTGTCGGGGAGCCGGTAGCAGTGATATCATGTGGTCGTCTAGCTCAGCGGAAGACTGAGACGCCGGCATAATATAAAATTAACCTGTAGCCTGTGTGACTCTCCCCACCCAATGTAGTCATACGTCTCACGTCCATGTGGCCCCATGTCCATGTCACGTAAGATCATATCTAATGCAGCAAGTCATATAATGTCTAGGAATATAATGTCTATGTCATAAAACATGTATCCTATACAGAATCACCATGAATATCTCAGGAAGATTCTGTCTCATGAATAGTGTCAAGTGTCCTGGGTTATAATGTACTTGATAGGACAAGTATGAGAAAGATGGGGTCTCGGTATCCATGTCTAGATGACAATACACAACGCCGCGTACGGTGTTGGCACCCGACTATGAATCGGACGCTAAGTAAGTCGCACGGTCCTAGGTCAAGCATGAACCACAATATATTATATATATAAGCCAAGGAAATAAGTAACAAAGACTACAAGTTTTGGCGAGGTACACTTGCCTGGGGTTCTGGCTCCAACTGTAGCTCTGGTCTCAGTGTGATCTGCAGGTACTACTCCGGTTGCTGAAATAAATATCACCATTAGATTCAGAAAATATCAAATAGCTAGAAACGCATGTCCTTAAGTCCAATTTGGATACAGGGGCAAAAATAACATTTCCGGGTCAAAGCGGGGTCCACATGTGGGCCACTTTGCACCGAAAAGCGTGTCAGGGTCAAAGGTCTCCAAATCTGCCAAACTTAGTGTCAACAAGTCATGAACGATGATACAAACCCAACAAAACTTGCAGAATTGGATTCCGATGAGCCGATCACAAAATCGCCCGTCAAGTGGAGCCTATGGGGCCCACGATACGCGATTTTGTCAACGTTCTCAGAATTGAACCAAACTTGGGTCACAGGACCAGCGTATTGCTACGAGTCCGATGGCACAAGTTTCGTCTCGATCCGACGTGTGTACACAAAGTTACAGCGTGTTCTAGAATAGGCGAATACGGGGCGTTGTCGGCGGATACGCGTTGATTTCGGTGTGCACGCACATCCAAATCAACTTCTGCAAAATCCCACACGTCCGTATCAATGATGCGCACATTTCGGTAAGGACCGCGTGCGACCAAGTCGTCCCGTTTGGCGGAACGCACTCAGTTCCGGGGTGAAACAGGGCATTGGTTGTAATCCCCCTGATTTTCAAGAATTTTTAATTTTTGGATTTTTTACATTTTCTGGAATTTCTGGAATTTTTTGAGATTTTTTCTTAATTAAATTAAGGTGTTTTAAATATTAAAGGATTTTTAATTGATATTAAATAATATTAAAATATTAATAAAATAATATTTTATGGTGTAAAATAGAAAACTAGACATAGGGTATTTTTTCGGAAATTTATTGGACCCCGGATGGATTTTTTTAAAACACCTAAAAACTATTATTATGTAATTATTTAATTATTTCTGAGTTAATTATTTTTATTTTTTATTTTTTTTAAAAACCAAATCCGGCCCAACCCATCGAGCCCAGCCCAGCCCACCTAAACCTAGCCCGGCCCGCTGGCTATCGGGTCGGGTCGGGTCCGTCAGACCCGAACCCGCCGCCACCCGACCCGCTACCTTTCTCTTCCCCAGCCGACCCTTGGCCTTTCGCCTCCGGCCGTTTCCGCCGCCCGTTCGCTGCCGCGCCGCTCCCTCTTCCTCTCCCTCCACCGGACGACCCCTCCGTTCCAGCTCCCCTCACCGGACAACCACTCACCTCCCTCCTCCACCTCTATATAACCCTAGTCGCCGCCGCCCTAGCTCTACCCGACCGCCTGAGCGACATCTCCCCGCTCCGTCGACGAGCCGACCCCTCAACTGTCCAACAGCTTCGCCGGCCCTCCGCCTAGCCAGCCATTCCGCTGCCTCCCTCCTCCCACTCGAACCCCGTAGCACCCCGAGCCACCCCACAACTCCGGCCGAGCCCTCCAGAACCTCCTCCCTCTGCCTCTGCTCCCCGGCCGCCTCAGTCCAGCGCTGACTCGCCGCCAGCCTCCGCTGAGCCCAGCCATCTCCGGCGGACACTGATAAAGAAACCCTAGTTGGACACGGGTTGGAACTGTGTCCAGGATACAGTGTATCGCGTCGGATACAAGTTGGACACATAAGGATACGCTATTTTTGAGCCTTCTTCAGGTACCCATAACTTTTTGCTCGTAGCTCAGATTTCAATTCCGTAAATTGTATCGCGTAGCCTGCATGACCCTCTCGGTGCCCGGATAAACCGCTCGGGGCATCGCGTCCTGTGGTGATCGCACACCGCGATCCAAAAACAGAAAAAACCAGACCATATTTTACCTCAGAACTGAGTGCGCCCCGCTAAACGGGACGACTTGGTCGCGTGCTGTCTTTACCGATACGTGCGCATCGTCGATACGGACGTGCGGGATTTTGCAGAAGCTGATTCGGATGTGCGTGCACACCGAAATCAGTGCGTATCCGCGGACATCGCCCCGTATCCGACTTTTCTGAATCTTGCTGTAACTTAGTGTACACACGTCAGATCGAGACAAAATTTGTGCCATCGGACTCGTAGCAATATGCTGGTCCTGTGAGCCAAGTTTGGTTCGATTCTGAGAACGTTGACAAAATCGCGTGTCGTAGGCCCCACAAGCTCCACCCGACGGGCGATTTTGAGAACGGCTCATCGGAATCCAATTCTGGAAGTTCCATTGGGTTCGTATCATCGTTCCTGACCTGTTGACACTAAGTTGGACTGTTTTTGAGACCTTTGACCCTGACGTGTTTTTCGGTGCAAAGCGGCCCACATTTGGACCCCGTTTTGCCCCAAAATTGACGTTTTTGCCCTTGTCTCCAAATTGGACTCAAGGACAGGCGTTCCTAGCTGATTAATATTTTTTGGATCTGATGGTGATGTTTGTTTCAGCAACCGGAGTACTGTCTGAAATCCCAGCTGAAGCCAGAGCGATACTTGGAGCCGAAAACCCAGGCAAGTGTACCTTGCCATAAATGCAGTTTAATGATTCATTTTCTCCAGATATATTTCCTGTGACTGTTGTGCATGCTCTACCCTAGGGCCGTGTGACTTGCTTAGCGTCCGATCATAGTCGGGTGCCAACATCGTACGTGGGGTTGTGCAACGTCACCTAGAAATGGTTAACGTGACATTTACATTCTCGTACTTGACATATCAAGTATATTATACCCAGGACACCTGACACAGATCATAAAATAGAATCTTTCTGAAATATTCAAGGTGATTCTGTATAGGATACAGGTTTATGACATAGACAGGATATTCCTAGATATTATATTCATAGACATAGTATAACTCACTGCATTAGATATGATTTTACGTGACATGGACATGAGGCATCGTGGACATGAGACGTAAGATTATATTTGGGTGGGGAGAGACACACAGGCTTCAGGCTGATCATATAAATATAATTTATAGTAAACACATAGTAAAATACATAGTATAGCTGCTACCGGCTCCCAGACACAGAGCTTGTAGTGGTATCAGCCTAAGTTCCAGTGATGCTCTCAATTTGCATATCACATAGAAGGTTATATAGTTGACCCTATTGTTCCCTTATTTACTTTACTGCATTTATTCTGGCTTGTATTTTCTGTACCTTGCTATGTCCCCTGAGGACCTGGATCCGGATTATGTCCCCAGGATTTGCAGACGAGGTTTATCCAGAGATCTACGGAACAGGTGCTCTTCACGAAACAGTACCCGTAGCTGAGGACGAGGTGATCGCTGAGGACTTCTCCTGAACAATTGCTTCGCCATGCTCAGTCATTATGACAAATAATCTTTAATTCCTGTTTAATTAAAACTCTTTAAATTCCTGTTTATGAGAACATTGTAACAGACTAATATCGGGTTGTTCCCCGATTTTATTTACTTGGACTGATTGATGTTTATTATTGCTTTGCTGATATTTCTGTCTTTATTCTGTGGATGAGAATAGTAAAACCTGACTGATGTAATACAGCTTAAGTATGCCCGATGGATCCATTAAATTGGGTTTGTCCATCGGTGCATGCTGCTGGCCATTGCCACGTGTCCAGTCCCTCAGTATTTTTGGGACTGGGGCGTGACATGGTTTTTATGGTGGCCCATGCAGGTCCTCGACTAAATTGTTCGGTTTCAACTTAGGGACCGAACAGGCCTGCAATAAGAATATGATAAGTTTTAGGATCTCATCCACTTGCTTGAAAACGTTCTTGATATCTGTATCGTACTCATTTTTGACTTGCATCATGTCTTGAATCTTGTGCGCTTCTTATATTTTATTTTGGATGCAGAAAGATGGATCCAAGAATTGAAGATGAAATTCCTTTGAGTACGCCACAAGACGCTGTGGTTACCTATGGAGATGGAATTACACCAGAGAACAGAGGGCAATCCTCTCAAGGTGGTCAAGCTGAACAGCATAACTCAAGGTTCAGGCGCGATGATATCCCACCTCCGCCGCAGTTTACTCCACAGATGCCTGCCTTCCCACCAGAGCAAGCAATGGACGGGCAGCAAATATTCCAGATGTTTTATGCTATGATGCAAGCTCAACAACAAGTTCAACAGGAGGCACATCGTCAGGAGGCAGAGTACCTAAGAACCCGCCTAGTAAACGCATTGGAGCAAGTGAACCCACAAGCTAGGCGACCAGCGACGGGATCTATCACTGATTTCCGTCAACTCAAGCCCCGTACCTTTTCGGGCAAAGAAGGACCAACCGAAGTTCATGAATGGCTCACCAACATACAACACCAGTTGGAAGCAGCTGAACTTCCAAGAGAACGTTGGATGACCGCCGTCAGGATGCAGTTGACGGACAATGCCCATCACTGGTGGATATCTGAAGAGACCAGGCTCGGACCAGACCGAGTCACTTGGGAAGAGTTCTCCAGACTCTTTCAAGAGATGTACATTCCGGCCATCGCTCGATCAGAACTGAGGGACAAATTCAATCGCCTCACTCAGGAAGCTATGACGGTGGAAGAGTACAACGCCGAGTTCATCCGTCTGAGTCATTTCGCTCCTACCTTGATTCCGACAGAAGTAGAGAAGGCCGAGAAATTTTTCGACGGACTAAACATCGAGCTACAGAAACTCATTGGATCTGTCGCACCAACTTCGTACTCGGACGTCCTTGCTGCAGCTCGACGCATGGAGCGCGTCACCAGGAGAGAAACCAGTCTGAAGCGTCCTTCCCCAGCAGCAACAACCAAAGCATCACAAGAAGAAGCTGCAAAGAGGCCTCATATACACCAGCCACCCAGAGCCTCTCCGCAGTCATTACCTACATGTCAATACTGTGGCAAGGTAGGCCATACTGAGAAGGACTGCAGACGCAAGTTGGGATTATGCTTGATTTGCGGGACCAATCAACACATAGCCAAGGATTGTCCTTATCATCGAGGAGGACCACCAAGAGCAAACCAACAAGCTCTACCAGCACCAGGAGGGTATCAACCAAGGCCACCATTGGCACCACAAGCAGCACTCTTTCAACAAGTCCAGCAGCAGCAACAGCAACAGAGAAATATACCAGGATGCGGACAAGCCTTCGTGATGACTTTGGAAGATGCGCAGAACCATGGAGTAGCTAATGCGCGTAAGTTTTTATAGATTTCTGTTCTTCGTATTTAGTTCGTGCCTGCTGGTTCGTGACCCTAGACCTAACCTGAAAATTTTAACTTGCTGATAATAGATAATCTAGTGATCACCTAGTAATTTTAAACTTGCTAATTTAGTGATAACCTAAAATTATTTTTTAAGAATAACTTAGAAATGCTTTATTACTGTTAACCTAATATGTTTTATAATTGATGACCTAGTGTTAATCTAAGTAATTTTTGAGCTTGCCAATCACATGAAATGTTTTATAATTGTTAACTGATATGTTTTTGAAAGATAACCTGGTTTTCTAAAACTGTAATTTTCTAGATTTCCCACATTTGGGAAATTGCATAACTTTTAATGCTTAGGAAAATAATTTTTCCTAGGTGCTCCTTAATTTTGATGTGCTTCGAACAATGGTTGCAACCGTGTCATCTCTGTTGACCGGTTAATCTTTGATTGCGAGGACGCAATCCTCTTAAGGGGGGTAGATTGTAATCCCCCTGATTTTCAAGAATTTTTAATTTTTGAATTTTTTACATTTTCTGGAATTTCTGGAATTTTCTGAGATTTTTCCTTAATTAAATTAAGGTATTTTAAATATTAAAGGATTTTTAATTGATATTAAATAATATTAAAATATTAATAAAATAATATTTTATGGTGTAAAATAGAAAACTAGACATAGGGTATTTTTTCGGGAATTTATTGGACCCCGGATGGATTTTTTTAAAACACCTAAAAACTATTATTATGTAATTATTTAATTATTTCTGAGTTAATTATTTATTTATTTATTTTTAAAACCAAATCCGGCCCAACCCATCGAGCCCAGCCCAGCCCACCTAAACCTAGCCCGGCCCGCTGGCTATCGGGTCGGGTCGGGTCCGTCAGACCCGAACCCGCCGCCACCCGACCCGCTACCTTTCTCTTCCCCAGCCGACCCTTGGCCTTTCGCCTCCGGCCGTTTTCGCCGCCCGTTCGCTGCCGCGCCGCTCCCTCTTCCTCTCCCTCCACCGGACGACCCCTCCGCTCCAGCTCCCCTCACCGGACAACCACTCACCTCCTTCCTCCACCTCTATATAACCCTAGTCGCCGCCGCCCTAGCTCTACCCGACCGCCTGAGCGACATCTCCCCGCTCCGTCGACGAGCCGACCCCTCAACTGTCCAACAGCTTCGCCGGCCCTCCGCCTAGCCAGCCACCCCGCTGCCTCCCTCCTCCCACTCGAACCCCGTAGCACCCCGAGCCACCCCACAACTCCGGCCGAGCCCTCCAGAACCTCCTCCCTCTGCCTCTGCTCCCCGGCCGCCTCAGTCCAGCGCTGACTCGCCGCCAGCCTCCGCCGAGCCCAGCCATCTCCGGCGGACACTGATAAAGAAACCCTAGTTGGACACGGGTTGGAACTGTGTCCAGGATACAGTGTATCGCGTCGGATACAAGTTGGACACATAAGGATACACTGTTTTTGAGCCTTCTTCAGGTACCCATAACTTTTTGCTCGTAGCTCAGATTTTAATTCCGTAAATTGTATCGCGTAGCCTGCATGACCCTCTCGGTGCCCGGATAAACCGCTCGGGGCATCGCGTCCTGTGGTGATCGCACACCGCGATCCAAAAACAGGAAAAACCAGACCCTGTTTCACCTCGGAACTGAGTGCGCCCCGCTAAACGGGACGACTTGGTCGCGTGCTGTCTTTACCAATACGTGCGCATCGTCGATACGGACGTACGGGATTTCGCAGAAGCTGATTCGGATGTGCGTGCACACCGGAATCAGTGCGTATCCGCGGACATCGCCCCGTATCCGATTTTTCTGAATCTTGCTGTAACTTAGTGTACACACGTCGGATCGAGACGAAATTTGCGCCATCGGACTCGTAGCAATACGCTGGTCCTGTGAGCCAAGTTTGGTTCGATTATGAGAACGTTGACAAAATCGCGTGTCGTAGGCCCCACAGGCTCCACCCGACGGGCAATTTTGAGAACGGCTCATCGGAATCCAATTCTGGAAGTTCCGTTGGGTTCGTATCATCGTTCATGACCTGTTGACACTAAATTGGACTGTTTTTGAGACCTTTGATCCTGATGCATTTTTCGGTGCAAAGCGGCCCACATCTGGACCCCGTTTTGCCCCGAAATTGACGTTTTTGCCCTTGTCTCCAAATTGGACTCAAGGACAGGCGTTCCTAGCTGATTAATATTTTCTGGATTTGATGGTGATGTTTGTTTCAGCAACCAGAATACTGTCTGAAATCCCAGCTGAAGCCAGAGCGATACTTGGAGCCGGAAACCCAGGCAAGTGTACCTTGCCATAAATGCAGTTTAATGATTCATTTTCTCCAGATATATTTCCTGTGACTGTTGTGCATGCTCTACCCTAGGGCCGTGTGACTTGTTTAGCGTCCGATCATAGTCGGGTGCCAACACCGTACGTGGGGTTGTGCAACGTCACCTAGAAATGGTTAACGTGACATTTACATTCTCGTACTTGACATATCAAGTATATTATACCCAGGACACCTGACACAGATCATGAAACAGAATCTTTCTGAAATATTCAAGGTGATTCTGTATAGGATACAGGTTTATGACATAGACAGGATATTCCTAGATATTATATTCATAGACATAGTATGACTCACTGCATTAGATATGATTTTACGTGACATGGACATGAGGCATCGTGGACATGAGACGTAAGATTACATTTGGGTGGGGAGAGACACACATGCTTCAGGCTGATCATATAAATATAATTCATAGTAAACACATAGTAAAATACATAGTATAGCTGCTACCGGCTCCCAGACACAGAGCTTGTAGTGGTATCAGCCTAAGTTCCAGTGATGCTCTCAATTTGCATATCACATAGAAGGTTATATAGTTGACCCTATTGTTCCCTTATTTACTTTACTGCATTTATTCTGGCTTGTGTTTTCTGTACCTTGCTATGTCCCCTGAGGACCTGGATCCAGATTATGTCCCCAGGATTTGCAGACGAGGTTTATCCAGAGATCTACGGAACATGTGCTCTTCACGGAACAGTACCCGTAGCTGAGGACGAGGTGATCGCTGAGGACTTCTCCTGAATAATTGCTTCGCCATGCTCAGTCATTATGACAAATAATCTTTAATTTCTGTTTAATTAAAACTCTTTAAATTCCTGTTTATGAGAACATTGTAACAGACTAATATCGGGTTGTTCCCCGATTTTATTTACTTGGACTGATTGATGTTTATTATTGCTTTGCTGATATTTCTGTCTTTATTCTGTGGATGAGAATAGTAAAACCTGACTGATGTAATACAGCTTAAGTATGCCCGATGGATCCATTAAATTAGGTTTGTCCATCGGTGCATGCTGCTGGCCATTGCCACGTGTCCAGTCCCTCGGTATTTTTGGGACTGGGGCGTGACATTAGTTTTCCTGTTTTTGGATCGCTGTTTGCGATCGCCACAGGACGTGACGCACCGAGCGAGTTGCACGGGCATCGAGAGGGTTACACAGTCTACGCGACGCAACTGACATAATCGAAAATGGGGTAACGAGGAGAGAGAACGGGTTACCTGAACAGGGCTCCGTGAACGATGATTTCTCGTGTCCGGGTACTGTTTCGTGTCCGTATCGAGTTACTGTGTCCGACGTGAACTGTGTCCTGTGCCGTGCTAGGGTTCAGGCGGCCAGCGGCGGGGGCTTCGCCAGAGGGAGCCGGGCTCGGGGTCGGCGAGGTCGGCTAGGGCTGCAGGCGGCTGAGTTCAGTTGGTCAGGGAGTCGGCTCCATCGTCGGTGCTGCGGCCCTCGGGCGGAGCTGGGAAGGGTGGAGGAGAAGAGTGGGAGGGATTCTTCGGCGCAATGCTCTCCGACGGGGGCAGCAGCAAAGCGGGGCGGCCTGGGCTCTCGAGGCTGAGGAGACGGAGGGGTTGGAGAGTTCGACTAGGGCGGTGGAGGAGAGACTGGCCGAGGTAGGTGGCTTGGGACGAGTCGAGCGGGGGTCAAGCGGAGGAGGAAGTTGAGGAGGAGGACGGCTGCGGCGGGCACGGCAAGGTCGTCGACGGCGAAGCTCGAGGGGCGGCGGCAGGAGGCTGAGGGCGGGTTCGAGAGGAGGGTGTTGGGAGTGAGGCGACGGAGGGTTCGGCTAGGGCGGAGGGCGGCCGGAGTCGGGCGGCTACGTGGCCGGGCGGATCGGAGCGGGGCCGCCGACGACGTGGCCGGGCAGAGCGGCGGGGGACTCGGGCTAGGGCAGAGTCGTGGGGAGAGGGTGGTCAGGGAAAGGGGGTGGCGGCCAGGGTTAGGTTTAGGATTAGGGATTTTTGTTATTTTTCCTTTTCTTTTCTTTTTGTTTGTGGAGAAAAACTAGGAAATTATGTATTTATACATGCAAAAATTTGGATAGGATTTGACCTAGGATTTGGGCTGGGTCAACGCTCCTTGGGCTTGGCTTCGGCTCTCATGGGGATGTTGGGCGTTTGGCACGGGTTTAATTCGGTTTAATTCTTCATGGATTTTTAGGGCTTTAAAACTGATTCCGGAGTCCAATAAATTTTTGAAAAATTACCCTATATCCGATTTTATATTTTACACCATAAAATATTTTTTCCATAATATTTTAATATTAATAAATAGAATTTAAAAATCATTTAATTATCAAAAGCCTAGGTTTTAATTACAGAAAAAATCCCAGAAAATTACGGAAAATTATGAAAAATCCAAATTAATAATTACTGAAAATCAGGGGACTTACAGTGGCCATGGAGTTGTCTGGTCGGAGTCGGGGGGATGGGGTGCTCGGGTGAGGGGGAGTTCGGTTAGGTTATGGCGGTGGTGATGGTGTTTTAGGTCTTAGGGTTTCCATTGTGGAAAGAAATGCATATATATATAGGTGATAGAATTTGTGGGCTGGCCTCGAGGTTTGGGCCGGCCATGGCTCATTGGGGTGGGGGTTGGTCCACATGATAGGGTGCACGTGGGCTTGGTTAGGTCATGTTTAGGGTGAAATTTGTCTTAAATTTAATTAGATTAATAAATGCAAGGCGCTCTTTTAATGAATATTGCGTAGCGAAGATGAGACGCAATAACGAGTATTTAAAGTTACACAATGGTCAGATGGGTCTTGCATGTCTAGGAGATGTTTGTGACTTTGGGTTGAAGGTAATTGCTAGTGTGGCGTTCCCACCTCGAAGCAATGGTAAGGTGTATTAAGACATGTGATTGATGCACATTAATCCTAATTGAATCCAAAATAATCCTAGTCTCTCGATTTAATTCAAATTAAACCCCAAATTGGTCGAGGGGGTTTACAACACCGGGGTCGATCCGATCCGGATGGAACTTCACGATAGTCTCACGCATCTGGACGGGATGGTCTGTAGCCACTCACGAATCTTTGCTGCATGCCCTCCTTGTTCAAGACTATAACTCGTCCTTTATGGCTATGCCAGCGACACATGTCATATAGATAAGTCATCCTCGCTTAGCAGTTATCCGCGTGCGAGTCATTGCATCGCATCGAGAATAACTGAGCACCAGAAATATAGTCTCGTTCATAACACAGTGTTTGCACATGTTATTATCCCTGAATGTTTATAAATGCTCGTGCTTGAATTAACTTGGTTTGCCTTGGACAGGAAAGGACAAATCGGTAAGTTGGTAAGTCTCGCCGTGTTTTCTCTTATATCACATGGTGCACTGTCACACGAGTTAGTCTATTCAACATTGCCATGAAATTGATCCTAAGGCAACTAGAAAGACAACATAATAGTTGGTACACGAAACCTATATTACGTGTTTGAATTTATCGAGCGGGCGAGTATCCTCCCCACCAGTGCATTCGTGTACTGATAATCCACCAGGTTGTTTGCAGGATGCGGGAGAACCTCGTTCGGTGCGGATGCCTCCTTCGTGCGTACTAAGGTGTGGAGTCAAATTCGAAGCCTTTGAGCGCTGCGTCCGGAACTGAAGCACATATATAAGACATAATATTGGAATAACGCCTGAACATTGCATGTACAATCATTCCATAAAATATAGCCACTTGGCATGCTTTCACTGTTTCAGAGAGAGAGATCCGAGCGAATTGTAATCTCGGCCAAGCGCCGCCTGTAACACTTGTTTATATCAATAAAGAGTTTGTTTTACTTCAGCTTGTGTTATTAATTGCTTCCGCTATTGTCGACTCAGTAAACTTGTTACCAATCGCCTATGCGTTCAAAATTCTGCTGCATTCGAATAATATGTGCAACTCTGTGGCTTAGACCTCTTACCGCCAGCCAATGAACCACGGCTTTGCACGGGCGCGGATTCACGCTCGTGCAACATCACGCCCAGATGGGTCAAGCGATCGTCCCGCGGGAGCGCTGGCGCGGTGATTCTCGCCTAGCGGGGATGGCCGATTAGCCTACGGGAGATCGGGGCATGATAGATTGGTATCAGAACTTGGCTATACGTCTTTGGACTTTGTTTCAATTATCTCAATTTCGAAAGCTCGTTCGTGGGTTATGTGCACGCTCTCTCTCAATGTCCCAAACAAAATATTCCAATAATGAGTCTAAATACTTTCAAAAAGCGCATTTAAATGATGTGATTGCTTGTATAAAATCATGATGCTAAGGCCTTTGTGCCGACCTGTGCAAAACCCTTGAGATTTTTGCAAGTAGCTTGTCCGATTTCACTATATCTAAGTTTGGTTGAATGTATATGTTTAAGGAATGCCTTGAACGTGTGCACGATCCAAGACTCAAGAAGATGTAAAACTCGAGCGCTAAGACTTCGCTATCGCTAAGTTGGTTGGCATGCTCATGCTAGAGGTGTACTTCGAATATGCGCACGATCCAGACTCACGATAGACTGATCTCGATGCTAGTGCAAGTGAATATCCAAATGAACAAGTATAATAACTTGTGTAAGTTTGACTCAGCCGTACATCGTTAATCAAGATTGATTGAAACGTGCTCCGTGTTAAGCAATATGTCCCACGCTAAGACGTAAATAAGCCTGACTCAACATACACACGACACAGCGTAAGAACCGAGTAGGAGATTATGTTCAATTGGATTTAGTGGTACCAATTGCTACGCTTGGGATAGATTCTAAAATGCGTTAGTACTTCCTGCCCTCAGTAAGTCTCGAGGACGAGACTTTTTCTGAGTTGGGTATGATGTAACACCCCGTTCCGCTCAAGCGGACTGCCGATTCAAACGGCAAAAGTACAATGTCCCTACAGGAGTTCGACTTAGGCTTTCAGAGGCTCGCTTGACGTATCGCTCAACCGAGGCGAATCATCGCTAAGGTGGGTGGCTATGGTGAACTTGTTTTTGCTTAGCCAGCATACTTAAAATATGGAAAGATATATGCTAGTCGCTAGGTGAATCACCCCCTACATGCTAATAAGAATACAACGCACCTAGCTAAGGGAATAATCCCAACTTGTATTGCTTGTGTTAGAACATGGAATTAAAATATTACTTATATTCAGACCCTCGCATGCTACCCTATATCATGTCGCTCGGGAAGTCCCTTACGATTTTACCCCTCGGCTTACCTTCTGGCCCGAGCCAACGTGATTGTTTGAGTTTCTTACAAACGCATGCTTACCTGCTTAGACATGTTAACTTGTAATATTGTCTCAATTTATGAACTCATGCCACAAACGTCTAACGTTATCCATATCGTACATGCATTCTAGTTAGCCAGGAGACTATCAAATAGCTCTTCTGTACAAGTGAACCTGCAAGTATCTGGGACCGTTAGGTCACCAAGGCAATCCCCGAACCAGGGGCATGCATCAAGGCAAGTTGTTCAAGAATCAAGAATCATGTCAAGGTACAACTGAATGATAATCACATCAAGTTTACCTCTGAACGAGAATTATGTCAATGAATCCAAGAATCCTAGCTCGTGGAGCAAATTCTCGGTTCAGAACAAGGATTATGGATTATCATGTCTAGTTATGGATTTGGAAAGACCCTTGAGACTTGCATGTCGCGGACAACTTGGAAACAAGGTCATTAGGTTCCACGGACGGTTTTCGGGGCACCGGGTCTGATCCGATTCGGATGAAACTTCACGATAGTCTCACGCATCTGGACAGGATGGTTTGTAGCCACTCACGAATCTTTGCTGCATGCCCTCCATGTTCAAGACTATAACTCGTCCTTTATGGCTATGCCAGCGACACATGTCATATAGATAAGTCATCCTCGCTTAGCGGCTATCCTCGTGCGAGTCATTGCATCGCATTGAGAATAACTGAACACCAAAAATATAGTCTCATTCATAACACAGTGTTTGCAAATATTATTATCCCTGAATGTTTATAAATGCTCGTGCTTGAATAAACTTGGTTTGCCTTGGACAGGGAAGGACAAATCGGTAAGTTGGTAAGTCTTGCCGTGTTTTCTCTTATATCGTACGGCGCACTATCACACAAGTTAGGCTATTTAATATTACCATAAAATTGATCCTAAGGCAACTAGAAAGATAATATAATAGTTGGGACACATAACCTATATTACGTGTTTGGATTTGTCGAGCGGGCGAGTATCCTCCCCACCAGTGCATTCATGTACTGATAATCCACCAGGTTGTTTGCAGAGTGCAGGAGAACCTCGTTCGGTGCGGATGCCTCCTTCGTGCATGCTAAGGCGTGGAGTCAAATCCGAAGCCTTGGAGCGCTGCGTCCGGAACTGAAGCACATATACAAGACATAATGTTGGAACATCGTCTGAATATTGCATGTACAATCATTCCACAAAATATAGCCACTTGGCATGCTTTCACTATTTC
Source organism: Iris macrosiphon (assembly GCA_036927795.1). Taxonomy (NCBI): domain Eukaryota; kingdom Viridiplantae; phylum Streptophyta; class Magnoliopsida; order Asparagales; family Iridaceae; genus Iris; species Iris macrosiphon. The sequence continues at coordinate 13,216,001 of JAYESA010000005.1, read as the reverse complement.
AGAGAGAGAGATATGAGCAAATTATAATCTCGGCCAAGCACCGCCTGTAACACTTGTTTATATCAATAAATAGTTTGTTTTACTTTAGCTTGTGTATTAATTGCTTCCGCTATTGTCGACTTAGTGAACTTGTTACCGATCGCATATGCGTTCAAAATTTTGCTGCACTCAGACAATCTGTACGACTCTGTGGCTTAGACCTCTTACCGCCAGCCAATGAACCACGGCCTTGCACGGGCGCAGATTTGTCACCCTCACATTTCCAATTAAGGGTAGTTTGGTAATTGACACGAGAATTTTATTTTTAGGAGGATTGTATTTAATATTGTGCATGAGTAATTAATTATTTGTTGTATTGTTTAGTGTTTGATTAGACGTAGTAGTTATTTTAGACTTGCGTAGTGGATCTAACCTATTTTATTAGATGCATGAACCCAACATTTGGATGAGTTTAGTTTGGGCCCATTTAATTAGGCCCATGGATTAGGAGGTTGGATTTAATTCGTGAAACCATTAGACTAGAACCTTCTCCCTTAATTAATTTCTTCATGAGAGGCCCCAAGGGGTATTTGGGACATTATACATTGCTTGGAGAGGGGTTTATGACCAACCATAATTAGGAGGAGAGAGAGTGCTCTCATTTTATTTCTTCCCCAAATTTCTAGATCTACTTTTCCTTCTTCCAATTTCCCTCCATTTCTCCATCAATTCTCTACCAATTCTTCACAAATCTCTTTCTAAATTAATCATTGAGGCCTCTACATCAAGGATCTACAAGCAAGGAGCAAGGAAGAGGAGGCCAAGATCTACAAGGAGAGAAGCTACTTTGCATTTGAAAGACTTTTCATTGGGAATTCATCTCCCAATAGGTACATTTCAGTTTTTCTCCTTCTAATAGACTCTAGATCTGATATTTTACCATGAGAAATCAACCCACATGCATAGGCTACCCATAGGATTTGGTTTTGGGTCAATCGGAGACCTACGGTGGAAGTTACGTGCATTTTGGTGCCAATTTTGGGGGAATTTCGAGATTGGCACATGTTGTGTTTGTCAATTGGTCAATTAGACCAAATTGACTTATGATTGTTTGTTTGTGACTAGTGTCGTGTCCATAATTGGATACGTGTAGGCCAAAATATGTCACGACCCGCACCCGAAAAATCGGGCATGAGCCGTGGGTACGTCCAGCCTACGCCGCATAATCGGCGGTAGAACGCTGTAAGGTCCGTTCTAGGTCAACCATATCTATATATCTCACAAAAATCTAACAATAACCTCTCCAAAAGGAGGGCAACCACGCAATATATATATGAATAATCCTCTCCAAAAGGAGGGCAACCACGCAATATATATAATCTCTCAATCACAATAACTAGGGGAAGAATAAAAGCAGGATATGATATGAACAAAGAAACAGAACCAAAGAGAGCAAGACAATATCCAAAGTATACAGTCCAAGTCTATAATAGTCTACAACATCTCACAACATCAAAGAATAAGTACAATCATCCAAAGTAACAACTGGGAACAACCCAGAAAACCTACCTAGCTAACTAGGGCGCTAACGATGTCTCATCGGCGCACTCCTCCTCAGTCTCGGGGTCACAACCCTCGTCAACACCCGGCCCGTAGAACGTCGGGCAGTAATCCTCAGGATCCTCTGGAAAAAATATGCCCAGTCAGGACTGGAGCGAAGTACATAACTCTGAAAGCAACTCCAAATACATGGTAAGGTGTATATGACGAGCAATAAAAAAGTATACAAGATGCACAGGAAATAAATACATGATAGAGCAGATAAAGTAGCTGCAATGTAAACTGGAGAACAATACAAGTAGAGAAGTAACTGCAGGTGAGAAAACATGAATACTATCTAAGTGCCTTGAGCACAAGTTCGTTATGTGATCGGCTTAGGTTGCACATAAAAATACTACGATAACTCCGTTATGCGTGAGTTGCATAACCGACATACACATGAATACTGTTTGGCTTTGATCACATAACCAACTCCTACTCCCCTCCTCCACTAATACTCTTGGATCCAACCACGGCACGCTATGTACATGATAATAGCTCGCGCACACGAAGGCGAGAGCACAAGAAGCACATGATAGCACATGAGAATCAATATCCGAAGCACATGATGAAATACACGTGATACAGTACCCGCTGAATACGGTAAGGGGGATAGCATCTCATGACGGGATCCACTAGTACCAGCTCGTGTAACAATGTGTCAGAATCAAGTATCACAGTTCTAGAACAGGTGATATAAACGCTATCATGAAATGGAAACTATCAGAGGTAGGTACTCGCCTGATGTCCTGAGCAACTGATGAGGATCGAGATCCGGACCGGTGTCGCAAGAATCTATTACGAAAAGCAAGATTAAACAGGGTTCTAAGGAGTTAAACTGATATAAAATAATTA